>OMLC01100049.1:0-36905 GCA_900302585.1 Regalecus glesne
GTGGAGGCCAAACTGGCCTCCAATAACCCGAGGCACCTACGGCAAGAACTCCAAAACATAACAGACTTCACGGACAAAGACCAACAAACCTCCAACAAGTGTAAGTAAGAGAGAGACAGAGGCAGAGACAGAGAGAAAGAGAGAGAGAGGGGAGAGAGAAAGAGAGGTAGGGAGAGAGAGAAAGAGAGAGAGATAGAGAGAGAGAGAGAGAGAGAGAGACAGAGACAGAGACAGAGACAGAGAGAGAGAGAGAGAGAGAGAGAGAGAGAGAGAGAGAGACAGAGACAGAGACAGAGACAGAGAGAGAGAGAGAGAGAGACAGAGAGAGAGAGACAGAGAGAGAGCTCCTGAGTGTCTGAAGATGGTAACTGTGCTGAGGGGAGAGGTTGGAAAAAGAGCTGCATGGAATCCTTGGATAAGACTTGTTTGAGATAAACACTATGAGACAAAAAGAGGAAGTCCCTGGAGCCATCATGTCTGATTTTGATTGAAAATAGTTAGCTATCTATACAAATTGAATGAGACATCTCTATCTATCCATCCATCTATATCAAGTATTCCATCGTCCACGTGTCTCTAATGTAATAACCAGTCATCAGTTTATCAGACGTGTTTCTTGATATCTATGGATGAAACGTAAAAAAAGAGAAAACTGCTGGAATCATTCCACCCCCTACTTTTCACCAACCACAAACTTTATCCTGGCATCTTCACCATTCATGTCCATCAAAAACGCATGCGACCCCAAGCTGAGATAAGTGAAACCTTTGTATTGCCCTCCGAGTCTCTTCAGTGAGCATTCATAATAAACTCAGTTTCTCTCAAATTGCGGAGATACACAGCACAATTAGTCTTCAAAAAGGTATTCACCGTCTCCATGCATGTCTGAGGTCCATAGTGTCAGGTTGTCACGAAGCAACTGCATGATTAGTGTGGAGTCTTTGTAGCTCTCCTCACTCAGTGTGTCCAGTTCTGCGATGGCATCATCAAACGCCGCCTTTGCCAACCTGTGAGCAGAGTAGGCATCATTAAAGAATGGGTATTCATGCAGGGAATGTACCTCACATGTGTGTGTGTGTGTGTGTGAGCTCGTGTTGCATTTGAGATGACCAGTTTCTAGTGCATGAAAAAGATCAGCTTTTAAACGTTTCTGCAGACACAACACTGTCACCGTGTAAAACACAGCTCAGCTGAGTTATTTAGTACATCCCCAAAATAAATGGCTTCTTCTTCATATGCTCTCAAAGCACTTCAGGATTAGTAGGTGCTGTGCTTAAAGAGGTTTACTGAGGGTACTCCAATACAAATCTGAAAGGTTCACCAAGAAGATTTTCAGTAAGACAAATGTGTATTTATTAAGCTTATTCAAGCTTTACGACTATTTCCATTTCATACACAAACACATGCACACACAGTTTTGTAAGTTGCTTTGGGTAACAGCATTTGGCTACTGCAAATAAACTAAACATCAAACACACACACACACACATTATACACACACTTTCCCATCCCCCGACTAGTTCACTCATCCACCCACCAAAGGGGACTCAAACAGTCCCAAGACTCCAAAGTCCGAGTAGGTCCAGAACTATCGCACATCGTGTCAAACACTGTTGCTTAATGAGTTAAGTGCCCTCTTTGGTCTGTTCCCAAAACATTGAACTTTGCCACAGAAGGTGTGATGGTGAGGCGGAGACACTGAGGCCAGTGTTCATTGGTGAGTCAACTGTGGTATTTGTTCTTCACCATGTTCACTGTCGAGAATGAAGACACAGTTGTGGGTCGAGCCAAAGACATTGTGAGAATTCAAAGTGCCGTCTTGTCCAGGAGGAAAACTAGCAGTAGCCATCTTTATCCAGGGGAAGAGAGCGTCAGTGAGCCTCCTTCAGGGCAAGGTTTTCCTGGAGGTCATTCCAGCTATCCTGGAATTCAACATGGCTGAGGACGTTCATCTGCTTTGGTCTGTTCCAAAGGTTTGGGGATGTGCCACAGTCCCCCCGAGAAAGGTAACAAATAAAATCGGAACAAGAAGCACTGCTTATGAGAGTACGATGAAGTATCAAAAAGGTGTTCATTGGAATCCAGGGAATGTGGGTGGTAGAAATGATTAAAAAGGCTTACCTGTAGATCACTCATGACAACCTTCATTTTCTGTAAAGCACACACTGTGTTGTTTTTGCCCTGTGGCTTAAGATTTGGGTCACTGCATTCTCTCAGCCATCAGACATTGTCGTGCAGGAGTAAGTCATCAAAAGTTGCATTGACCTCTGTCAGGAATGTGAGCAGCCAACTATGCTGCAGTGACAATGATGCTCTCTAAAATTTCAAGTCTCATCACTGTTGCCATGACTTCAGAGTGCAGTTCTCCAAGACTTGCACAAAGTACAAACAAGTGGATTATATGGTGGTAGGATGTCAGGTGAGAGAGGTGATCCTTCAGGCGTTGAACCGGTCCTCTCTCTCTCTCTCTTGCCATCGTGGCTGGAGCGCCGTTCCCATTATTGCTTCATAAATGCCCCCACTCCTTTGTATATCCACTGAGGTTTGCCAGGCCCAGCACATCTTCAACAATCTCCCCCTTTGCCTCATTATAAATCCACACAAATGCCAGCAACAGAGCATTGTCGGTGGACTCACAGCTGAGGAAATGCACTGTGCATTTCTCATCCCTTCACAAAGCTGTTTAATTAAATTTCCAGACAATATCTCACTTCTTCTTGCTGCTGTGGAATCTGAGAGGGGGTTTCGCTTGATTTTGCATTTTGTTTCCCCTTTTGGTTTTGCCTTCAAACATGGTCTCCATCACTTGAGTCATACATGTGATTATTTCTCCGCCAGAGAAGAGCTTGTTGCGTTTAGCAATCACCCACGTCAATCCGAGTGAAGACCCAGTTGATCTATTCCCATTGTGACGTGAATGTAACAAGAATTCTGCTTGCGGCTTGATATGAGGATTTCATCCCATTGATTTTTGTGGGGGTCCGTTAGCTCTGAATTTGAGGAAAGTTAACTGAAAAATACCTTTTGCTTCATTGTGGCTTTTCAAATCGGCACTCTTCATAAGAGCTATTATTTCTTGGCACATTAGGTACATCGGTTTGGTGCTCATTGCAGGGAGGATGAACACATATTTTTTCAATCCATTCCTTTTTGAATTACCGATTTTAACTGTTGACTTTTCTTTTAATGGCCAACTCCTTTGGACGTGACATTTTAGATCGACTCATGGTCGAAATCTAGGCTACTAGCTAACTGCTGGTGAAACTAGACTATGAGCGAACTGCAGAGGAAACTAGCTGAGCTGTCAACTCTCATTGAGCCCAGTGCCATGTGAATCTATTGTTACCATGGAGATAACGGAACACGGAATATGATTGGACAAAACCAAAGCAGAGTAGACATCCTCACACAGACAATGAAGCAGTTGGATATTTGGAGAGCTGCTTGCAGTGGAGAAAGCAGAAAATTTTCACAGATAACACAAATAACATATCAAAAGTATAATCTACTCTGTAGGCTGTAGATAGATGTGGTTTGATGCCCTGGACATTGAGAATGAGCAATTGGATTAACCCTGGATGCTCTTCCTGCATGTGTTTCCATTGAAACACATGCCAAAGAGCTTGAAGCCCATTTATGTGTAAACAGAATATGAAAAAAATAAAAATCCCTATAAGTTGTCAATAAATGAAAGTTCCCCATGAGTGCAAGCACACACACACACACACACACACTGACAGACAAAAGGAAACATTAAGTTTCTCACCTGCACGCACGGTCTGGCGAATTGAGAATTTCATAATAGAATACAGAGAAATTAAGTGCCAGTCCCAAACGGATGGGGTGTGTCGGCTTAAGCTCGATCATGGCAATATCACTAGCAGCTTTGTAGGCCACCAAACTGTTCTCCGCCGCCTCCTTTCTGTCATTGCCTGTGGCAAATTCTGCCAGGTACCTGTGGTAGTCTCCCTTCCTGAAGACAAAGAAGGGGGAAAGAGAGCAAAAGGAGAAGTTAGTCTTCACCACCTATTGTGCAATAACTGAATTATACCTTAACATTCATAACTGTCTTGCTAAATGATACAAACGATAACATTGTCTTTGGGTGTTTCAAAACCTGCAAAGAATCTCTGAATTTAACACTTTATGTTTCTTGCCTTAACAAAATGATATGCTATTTGTACAATTTTCCAGGATGATCTAGATGTTTGTCCTCTTTACTCGTGCATCCTTTCCAAAACCTAGTACCACTGGAGTTGGTTCTGAGTTGTGTGTCCACAGGTTTGAAATAACGGTTGGCATGTTGTCTGATGCGCAACAAAACAGGAAATGGAATTTCATTACCATTTCTCCTTGTTAAAGCAGTCATTGTTTTGGATTGTATATACATGTGCTAAGCATTGTGTTAAATACAAACGTGGCCCTGAGAAATACTTTGAAATATCATCCCTCCCATCAGACGTACATTTTGTAGTAGAAAACCTTCGACTCTCCTGTGTTTGCGGCTGGAATGAGGTGCTTGTCCAGTACGTCCAGAATGTCATTGCAGATTGATTTCAATTCTGTCTCAACCTGCAGGTGGAACACAGACAGTAAACCTGCTGCAAATGCCCTGTATAGCTTGAATAAGCAGTACATCAGGTGTCTGTCTGAAGCCTCCTTTAAATATGATGTTTTATACAGAAAACACAGAGGATGAAGAAACGCTTACAGAAAAACATAACACCAATCAATATATGGCATGTCAGGAGGTAGCAGTACTGGTAAAACTATACTAGTGTTTCCTTTCTATTCATGATACAGCAATCATGCTTGTGTGAGGTCGGTTATCATTTTTGATATGATGGTGTCATATTTTGACCCTATTTTCCATCATTACAGATTAAATATCATTAACATTGCCCTTTGGATCCCTCATCACTAAAACCCAAACAAGCCATAACAAATTATAAATTTCAAAACCTACTTTAAATTCAAGATGGACATTTAACTAGATCCCTTTTCTTTCACATATTTTATAGTGAAGGAAATCATTTTGTCACTCAAATGCTTCACCAACACTAAATGAATACAGTACAAATGGTACATTCTTTTGAGTTAGTTTGCTCATTACTGCAATCAGACAACAATGTTTAATTGAACAGCCCAAAAATTGAGGGACACGTCTACTTCTGTGTGGCTGACCAGTTGCCTGTATTCCCGGATCATCTTTAGTTTGTCCTCGCCACCCTTGCTCTCTTCCTTCTGTTCCAGGCTGCTGATTATCCTCCATGAAGCTCTTCTGGCCCCGATCACGTTCTTGTATGCTACGGACAGCAGGTTCCGCTCCTCAACTGTCAACTCCACGTCCATACCTGCCACTCTCTTCATGGACTCCACCATTTCTAATAGAGAAAGGCAGGGATGAAAACAAAACATAAAAAGTCAAGTCATACCTCCAACTTCAGGAATAGTGAGAAGCCTATAATGCTGGGTATTGATACGTTCTACATCTACTGTGTAGAACATTGAGGGTCAAAAATAATCTCGCTTTTATTTGACAAATTTCAGCTTTATGCCAAAAGCAGTAGCGAGACTTTTTTTTTTCCTCTGAAATGTGGGGCCTAAATGTATGTACTGCCAAGTATTAGTGTTAAAATGCACCTTTGAGACTACTAAAAGGTTAGATTACACTTGATATATTTTCATAGACAATGGACATTTGACCCATTTGGTTTGTACCAACCCAACTGAGCCATTTCCATTTCCTCCATACTGCAGTATAACTCAGTTCCCTTCACTTCCTTCTTTCGGAAAGCCAGTTTGACAAGGGTAGGTTGTGAGAGCCAAAAATGTCCAGTCTTGTCCACAGGGGTAGCTTTCATATTAAGACTCCGTGAACCATGTCATTAAAATGAAAACTCCATTTTAATGTGTCACAATTAGTCCCCCATGTTATGGGGTGGACACAGACCTAGATGGAGCGTGGGGTATTAAGGCCAGATGCCCTTACTGTCACCCCGTGGTGGGATCAAACCCACAGTTGCCTGGCTTGTCATTGCCTGAAGTGCATGCTCTACCACCGAGCTACCCTGGCCCCCCCTCCATTTTAAAGACATCTTCTTTAAGGGAATCACCAATGGTGGGAAGCATTTTGCGGTACAAGCCTGAGTGAATGAGTGAGAGAGAGAGAGAGAGAGAGAGAGAGAGACAGAGAGAGAGAGAGAGAGAGAGACAGAGAGAGCCTGTGGCTCTGCCCATATACAACCTCACTGAATACAAGCTGTCTTTACTCATCGTTGTAGGTTGCAAGGAGCATAGTAAAGCAAATGCACCAGAAGACAAAGCCAGAACTTGATAGGTGGTCTAACTGGTTCTCACAAAAGGTCTGAGATTTCAGTTGAAGTGATCTAGCATGCTTCAGAGTGCACATGAATCTGAAAAACCCAACACGGAATCAACTGAACACTCTTTATGCCCTTGGAGTGGGTAGTCAAAACCATCAAAACAATGTTTTACTGGAGATTAACACCAAATATCATCATTCCTGGATTCTTTATTAAAATCATAACAAGTAAATGAGGGTGGCTGTGCAATAATAAAAAACCCTTAAGCCTCGATCCACTAGACAAGGCCCAAGTTAATCAGAAATAAGGGAAGTCGGTAAATGCTGCTGCTGGGGAGTCAGTTTGATTGATTTGACATTTTTATTTTCATCTGATGTCATGCATAATAAAAATGCCCTCCACTATTCCAACAACACTGTTTTACAGTATTTATAACCCCAAATATTGGTCCTGAATTATAAATACTAGTATATCATCGATAATGCAGCAACCAAGGTTGTATCATTAGAAACACCAGGGAGGAAATAAAGAGTTATTCTGGGCACACAACAGCATCAACACACTGCACCAAATAGTAAGAGTGTGCATATAAACTCTCACAGCTCAATGTAAAACACGATACCCTGAAAAGGGAAAAATGACACAATACAAAGTGAGATGGGAAATGCTCGACATTACTAAGTAATGTTCGATGTGATTATAAAATAAATATGCTATCAGGATCTATACGTGCATGTTAAACATTATCTGGAAGAATCCCAATCTCAGATACAGGATTTAGAAACAGGGTGCGTCTGCAGAGGCAGACCTCCATTTGCCTCCATACAGCATACTGGTGAAACTTGATACCAGACTGCCAGAAGCCAGGGAGAGCACTATGCTGCTTTGATCACTTGCTCCTAAACCTGGCTTGCACTCAAAATCAACTCAATGACCTCTCTAAACTTCTTAGCAATTTTCTTAGCTTTGGGAATGAGGTAATGTTGCAAACTGATCCCAACATAGGACATACCTGACCACACTGGGGACAAGAGGCTTAACCCTAAGATGGGCTGAGAAAAGCTTTTTTGCTCCTATCAGGGGCTTACTATTCCTAATGACCTGAGCAATAAAGGCACAACAGCCAAAAATCTTACTCTTTAACTACAGAAGCAATGAAGCACCGCAGATACCATGTAGCTTTGCTGAAACGGATACGATACATTGAAGTGGGAGTGATGAGACTTTATTGGATGGACCGAGTAGCCTAAGTGCAGAGTGTAAACTGAGCAGAAAGACTTGCTGGATAAAGATGGCAAAATATCATCAGGCATTTTAAAAGGTACAAATTGGTCCAAAAAATGTTTTCCATTTGGGTCATTTATGCAGAGATTTTAGAACTACACCAGAGACACATGACAATAGCTGGTGCAAAGGTCAAATGGATCCTAAAGAGACCCTAAACCTATACAGAATGAATAGGGTGCATGGTTTATCCACTATTAGGGGCCCCTCAAAGAACTACTGAGATTTGTCTTTGGCTGCACAATCGCTGTGATTGGTGAGACTGATGCTGGATTTCTAATGCCACTGGCTAAGTAGTTAGTCAGTTAGCTACCTTTTCTAGAATTGTTTCATCATATTTAGACTAGAAAGAGTCAATGATTAGTCCCCATGTCATGGGGCTGGACACAGACTTAGATGGAGTTTGGGGGATTAAGCCTGGATACTCTTACTGATACCCCGCGGTGTGTTCGAACTCACTGCCTCTGGCTTGTCAGTTCTCAAAGCACTCTACCACTGAGCTACAACCGCATGTTCACACCAAAGAGAGAAGATAAAACTTCAATTTTAGAGTTGCAGCAAAGAATAATTAATTGGAAAGTTGTCAGTTCGATCCTCAGCTCCTTCAGAAATCACGCTGAAATATCCTCGAGCAAGGCAATGAGCCTCTAACTGCTTGCTGCAGCTGCTCACTGCTCCTATCTACACAATAGGATGGGTAACATTCATTCCATTGTAAGAATAAAATGGCCACATAAACGGGCTTCTCTTTCCATAATCCATTAATAGATTGATAATCTTTGAGATTAATTGATCAATAATTTAGTCTGCTAAAGGCCAAAAATACTGGTGAAGCCCCATCTTCCAGTTTTCAGAATCCAAACTAATGGCTTAAAACCGTTTCCTTAAATCTGACAAACACCCATAGACACCCCTAAAGCATTCATTTCCTACCAACATCAGAGGTGGATGAGCAACTCTTACCCTTCAATTTCTGTCAATTCATCAATTAATCAACCATCATTTCATTGCGATTAGATTTTGCACTCGGGATGTGTAATACCACTACACACTCACGAGGCAGCATTTTTGTCCCTGCCTATATGAAAATCTAAGGGACCTTGTTTGGATCCACCAATTATAAATGTGGCAGCCATTTGTCTTACAAAGCCTTCTCAGGTATGAACTGTATGCCTTAAAGAAATGTCAGGCAGTCACTGTCCTCTAGGATCGCAAACCTCAAAGAAGCCTGGATCAGCCCTCTCCTCTTTCACTGTATCCCCTGCAGGATAATAAATAGACCTCCTTTTTGACTGTCTCCTAGCCAACAGAACAGAGGTGCCCATGGTCAAGCATGTTGGCAGCTAAGCCTCCATCACTGGGGCTGAAGTCACTTCAATCCTCCACGAGTGGGCTGCAGTCTTGTGTTTCCATTATCAGACATCAGCGACTTGAGGGGGTGACATCTACCGTATACCTGGAGCACAAATTATTGATCGGCTACACGAGGCAGCGACTGGACTACAGTGTTATGGGGGGGGGTCTCAAAGATACTCTCTTATTATGAATTCAACATCCAAGCCTTAAAGTCAGAACGAAGACCAGGAGAAATGGCTGAGCACATGTGAACGTCTAAATGTTCTGCTTTGTAAGCTCCACATCACTCCTTGTAACTACTTGTCAATTATAAGACTTATCCACAACTCTCCCTGGGCACTGCAGCTGCTCACTGTTCCTATTAAACAGGATGGGTTAAATGTAGAGGACAAGTTTAATTGTAAGAATACAATGACCAAATAAAGAGGCTTTCTTTGTATTCTGCTTCTTCCAACTTCCATGAATTTAACAAGGAACTGATAATTAATGTAAAACACTAAGACTTTCATAATGCAAGGACAATATTAATACAAAAATAATATTAATATCACCAATGGGGATGTATGGACCTCCTGGTTATTTCAGAGAACAGACACACTGCTACTTGCAAGTGGTGTTCCGTCATAGAGAATTCTGATTACTTTAAGAGGCACGGCTCCACTTAGCTCCAGAATCTATTGCAGATCTTTCAAGTCTCAGGTCCTTGTACTGGCCCCCTTCTTACTATTTCTAGTGTCAGAGTGATGTCTGAACCCACATTTGATTTGATGACCAAGTCTGATAGGGTGACCAAGGGTTTGGCTCCACCTTTACTGTTACAGCTTCTTGACTTTGGTACAACCTGTTCCAACTAAGTTGGTGCAAATTAGGCCATCCTTTAAACCGATTCTAAAATCACACTCCCACAAACAGACTTGTATGCATTAGCTTTTATGGGCTGTTTTATTTTTCCCATTCATTTCTTTATTCAGTTTTACCATTTTCATATACATTATCTTATACCCTTTATGATTATGTTTATCATTGTAGGTACTAAAGAATAATATGCGTGCCAGCAATACTTCTGAAAACACTGTTGCAAATTATAAGTTGAATGGGTCTCACCCTGCAATAAGCAGCAAGACAGTTTAGATTGGGAGGGGGGCATCAATAATCCACACCCCATAGAAAAAGGCCCCCAATATCTAGTTTATTGAGTCAATAAGCAAGCCATGACTAAGGCACCCTACGTATTTGTTCAGGTCTGTAAAGTGGCCTTAAGCATGGCCCTTTTGTTACCAAAAGCCACTTTCCAATTGAAATCATCCTGAAAAATCATCAAGAGAAGGGATGAAGATACATGAGCACAGGACTCTTGTTAAAAGTCTTTGAATGTAACGGAGAAGATTAATTTTATATCCTTTCGTTGCTCATCTCGAGACTAAATATAAAAACAGTGCAGTCCAGAGACACTTCTAAATAATGAGATTCATACTGGGATCTTGCAGTAATGAATTAGCCAAACCTCATGACCAAGGCAAGCTTTTATTTAGGATTCACATGTTTAATTCATTTCAAATGGAGACAAAAAAGACTAATCAAGGTTCAACTGTGTAGAAAAATTCTGCATATAAAACCAGACATACTCTCATACACACCTAAACTCATGTTCTGATAACAGCATTATTTAAATAAAAATATAATAGTTCGGAATTACAGGGCCATGTAAAAAGTTCATCCCCCATTCTATCACAAGCCAGAATAAACACGTTGCAATTAAAATATGGAGTTTTTTAATATTGTAATACTATTTATCATTTATTTACCATTAGTGAGTACAACAACAATTTTCCCAGGTTTTCCTGAATGTATAGGCCTAAAAGTTAAATTAAATCTGCCTTTTTTTGTGGAGTTTGCATGTTCTTCCTGTGTCCGTGGGTTTCCTCCCACCATCACAAAGATATGCATGTAAGGCTTAATAGTCCTGCATGTGCCCCATAGCAAGGCCATAGGAAAAAGAACTAGAGTTGATCCTCAGGTGCTGCAGCTGCCCACTGCTCCTGCACCATAGGATGGGCTAAACGCAAATAACAAATTTCATGATATGTATTTACAATGATAGAGCTTCTTCTAAGATTTCTTATTCTTCTAAAGGAAATTCTTCAAGGTGATCAAAACTTAATGATCAATTCATCAGCTTCTAACTTTATTATAGTTGTCATTTTAAGTTGGTCAATAATCAAAATTACAAACTTAACTTTCAAAACCGCCAATTCCATTTTGTAAACTTTGAGGGGGTTAAATGATAAAGTTTGATTTTAAAGTATTGTTACTTGGTATTGGTACACGCTGATGTGGTGCTTTTGGTAGGCCTAGTTATTGTCGGACATGGTAATGACATTTTTACTTGGAACATTTTTCAGTACTCTTCTCATCCCCAGCATCTACAATAATCAATCTCGCTAGTTTACCAATTCGAAAAAGTCATCATAAGCTACACAAAGATATGTGGTAATATGCGAGTTCATATCACCAAACCAAATGTTAGTTATGATGTAATATTTGTTCTTTAAACAATGGAGTACCCCAGTTCCCGAATTCCATGTCAGACAAGGGGAGCTACTAAAAATCCTCATGTGAGCTCTCTGATGTGCAAGTTCCAGTAAATCCGTGTATATATAATCCTGGTATGGACTTTCTCTCTGAGAAAGCCAACATTATGTTTGCATTCAAAGCTCACTAAAAAAAGTGTTAAACTCTCCATCAAGGATTTTATACCAGCAAGTGTGTAAAATCTTCCTTAAGAGATCACAATAACTTCACAGCTATTCGAAAAAAAGGAACATGGAAAGCCTTTCAAAATGTAACTCAAGAATTATAAATGTGGCACACAGGTGATCTACAAAGCAGCTGGATTTTTAAGCTTCTTATTTTACGACCAGATCTGGGGGTGAAAATCTTTCCTCCAAGCCCTACTATAAGAAGCTTAGCAGAGGTGGCCAAACATGAAGAAAAGGACCAAATGAGCTGAAATTATGTAAAAGGTAAGATTTTATAGGGCTACTATCTCTTCAGGTAAAGTATATCACTTGAGTGCCAAATTTACCAGTAACCCCAAACAATTTATAAAATATATTTGCATTAAAGAGGTTAAAATTCATTTAAATTACCTTTTTGAATGAATTGAGTTTGGCATTCTATCCACATGAGAGCGAGGACTATCACTGGCAGCCTACTGTGCTTAAATGGGTGTCTTAACAGAAAAGGGCCAGCATAGCTCAGGAGGTGGGGCAGTTGTCTTGTAATTGGAAGATTGGTGGTTTGATCCCTAGTTCCTTCAGAAGGCATGTTGAAGTGTACTTGAGCAAGACGGAAACCGCCTCAAATAGCTTAGGACAATAGATGAAAACTAGCCTGGTTGCTAAATCTGGGAAATTTAAATTTTTAAATCTTCATTAATATGCACTGTCCCTATAAAGGAGAATAGTATCATCATCATTATTATCAAATGTACTTTATCTTCCAAGTCATGCACAAGGATAGATGTTTAAATCCCCATTGAATAAGAGCTCATGGGTATCTGGTAAATATGGTTAATGGGTCGGTCCAGTCAAGTCACATAGAAATCAGACAGGGGAGGTAAGGGACAGGGATTTGAGGACGGGGAACCATTTGATCCATCTCCGTATGCGTGCTGCGATCCAAACTAAACGACTCACCCCTTCAGGAAAAGGATCATGCTGGAGAGTCACCCGCTCCCCTTCACACACCCACCCACCCACCTTGTCCTCTATAGACTAGCCTCCCCATGCTGGCACAGGAAAGTTAGCTGCAGATGAACTTTCAGGCAGACATCGCCCATCGACAGCTAATCACCATCCAGTGTTATCACACACCCCGCCCACTGCTGCAACGCCATTGGCACGCCACCTGGCAATCAACCGATCCTAGTCCTCCGTAGGACAAGCAGCATGGCGTTGTGGTTGTTTAGCGCCTTGAACGCTGCGTAAAGCACGAATGTGTATTTTAACTGTCCATGTTGACATGTAACGCTCACACACAAGGTCTACTGGCCACATTGGCAAGGCAGTCGACTGGGCTGGAATTCTAGTAGAAATTGAACATCACTTGTTTTTCTCCCCTTTCCTTCTATGAGAGCAGCTCCCCCAACCCCTCCCCGCTTAAGTTAGAAACCCCCCAAAAATATAAGCCACCCTGACGACAGTGAGATAAACCAATTGTTGGGGGGTAACCTCCCTCCGCCATCTTGTCTCATCTACGATATCTCAGTGAGATATAAAACAACAAATCCACCTCACCTGCTTCTCAAAGCCCCTGCGTAGGGCTAGTGCCGAGAGCAAGAAGAGAGGAGGGGAGAAGAGCGGGGGGTTGGTATGGTGCTTTTTCTGCTATGACCGCTGTCTTACCGTCATATCTCTCTGCTTGTTCGGCGAGTTTGGCCTGGTAGACTAAATGCTCTCGATCTGCCATGATGCCGTGGGTCGGGGCGGTAGACGGTGTCCTGGCGGGGAGAGACAGAGGGAGAGGCTTTGGTGCAGGCGGTCGGTCCCAGACGCTGATTCCTGTTAGAGCAACAGAAGCGGTCCCCACTGCAACCGAGGAGCCACCGGTAGCACTTCGGTTAAAGATGGCGTCAGAAGTCCATCCGGGAATCTCGCGCAATCACACCCACCTCCCAAGCACATGTACGCGCATTCACACACGCACACGCGTAGACACACACTACAAACTTGACTCCGAAGTCCTTATTCATCCTGTCGCGATGGGAACACCTTTTATTAACACCCGGGACATGGTAGGCGTTGCAGATCTCACTGCCTGGTCTCACCATTGAGCCATTTTAATACGAATGGCCGCGTTGGTTGAATACGTTCTGATTCTGGAGAAGCTTTATTTATCATTGTACATGGGCTACACTTGGAAAAAGCTGTTCTCTGCATTTGATCCACCCTACTGTATCAGAGCTGCAGTGTCTTGCTCATTGAATTTCAACATGATTTCTGCAGGGGCTGGGAATCTAACCACCAACCTTCCGATTATTAGAAGACCACCCTAACCCCAAAACTGGGATGATTATCGTGCTGGTGGCATAACCCAGGAGGTGGGGTGGTTGTCTAGTAATCAAAGGATTGATTGGTGGTTCCAGCCCCTGCAGAAAACGGGTTGACGTGTTCTTGAGCAAGACACTGAACTCCTGTTATCCAGGCTCACTGCTTCTGGACAGTATGGTGGGTTTAATACAGAGAACAAATCTCATTGTATGTGCAATGACAAATAAAACTTCCTCTTGGAAAATGTATTAATGATACCCAGTCATGAAACAGCCCCTGCTAAACCATGTGTTAGTCTATGATCTCTTAGGAGTTAAAATATCAAAATCCCAATTTGGATTCATACAGGAACAAACAAGAGGTAGACAATCTTCTGTATTTCATTTATTGACTAGGTATAATAACACATTACATGCTACATTTAACTTCAAATAATATAGTTTTATAACACAATGACACATTGTACAATCTCAAAACTGATCTATTTGTTCGCTGTGGTTCTCTTCAGATCAGGGAAATGGCACAAAACAAAGAACCGATCACTGTTAAAAAAAAGCAGAGTTACATAAGTTGCCATGGCACAACATCCAAGTTTTATTGAGGCAGAGAAGATAAGGTGCTTCTGTGAATCAACAGCGACATTGGTTTTAAAAGACACTTCTCTGTGTCTGTATAAAATGACTGCGATGGCACATTTGGAGCAGGTTACAACGGTGTCAAGGCGCTGAGATGGAAAATCCTATTCAGAAATGCAATCATGAGGGCGAGTCCAGTGCCAGGTATTTCTGACAGCAACAGCTTCCACACCAGATTTGGGCACTAATGTTAAGCTATTGCATGAAGGCATTCTGGCTGACTGTCACCAAAGGCCCATCAAACATGAGACAAGACATGTACAAAGGATTGTTTTTTGGTGGGTTCATTAGTTTTAGAAGCATAAGAATCACCTCCTTGCACTTGAAAAGGAGAACCATATGGAACAAATGACAGCCGTCACACTGTCAAAGCAATGTCGCTTTCCATGTCAGGGTGATTTCAAGTCAAGCAAAATGTTAAAGTTGACCATACTGGGTTGTTTCCCTATATAGTTTTTTCGATAATATTTTATCATCGCAGCTTCTTTTTCAATGCAAAGTAAATATTGCATTATAGTCAAATTCAAAAAACAACATTCTTACATTTAAAAAAAAAACCCACTTGGACATTGTGATTTTTGTGAGTAGTTCGAGGGAACACAAACCTTTTTGCACAGTTCTTAACGGAAAGGAAAGACACTTTATCTGGTCATTGTACTCTTACAATGAAATACATCCTCTGCATTTAACCCATTTTATTGTACAGGCGCAGTTGCAGTGCCCAGAAAGCATTTAGGGGCTAAGTGTCTTACTCAAGGACACTTCAGCACATTTTCTGAAGGAGCTGGGGATCAAACCAGTGACCTCATGATTACTAGGTGACCGGCTCTACCGCCAGAGCCATGCAGACCTTACTCAAACGGAAAACATATTAGTATGGACCTCGGATGACTGGACTGATTGCCTGCATGGTAATTTCAACAATTTAGATGCATCACATGGCTGCTCTGAGGGAGTAAATGGATGCTTTTTCTCTTGACTTCCAGCTTAAAACATGTTAAGAATACCCTCAGAGCTCAGATCTGCCTACTATGTATGGAGGCACCAAGGACACTGGCACCTGTGTGACCAATAAGAAGAGAGAAAGGAGGAGAAAGGCAAAATGCCCTCTTGGTAGACTTGTGAGAAGCTGGAGCAAGGTGATATACTGCAACACTGTTGCCTTCTGATCCCCACCATCACAATCTCCGTCCTCTGCAACCACACCCCTTATTTAATACTTCTTTTCAAAATAAATGCGAGTTGGTGGGGACAGGCTGAAATAAATGCCAATGGATTTGTACTGAACCCTTTGATATAAAGGTGGCGGATTGACACGTCCTCTGTGAACTAGTAAGCCCTTGGTATTGAATGACAAGCATTTCATCCATTAAACATTGGGGGAAATCTACAAATGGCTTTGACATTTATAAACATCGGCATATACAACCCATATACCCATTTACAGGTGCCTATACTGGTACAATGCAATCGAACTTGGTGGACTTGGAGAGCGTGTCATTGCCATATTCTAATAACTTCCTCATTGGTCATCATTTTAACTATGCCCTGTTAACAGAAACTTGAAGTCACTTTGGTTGTTTGACTCTCTTAATAGGGCAAAAATACTAACAAGTAAGCTCAGGTTGGAATAACATATCATTGTCTCGCCCCATGAATTAAAAATAAACCAATGGAAAAAGAAGGGATCCATGTGCAAAGTTATTTCTGACATTTGAATTTCAGCAATGGTAAAAACATATGTTTAGGGATATTCATCAAGAAGGACTGTAAACTCTGACCAGATTTCACAAAAGTTGTTCAGATTCTGAATACACAACTCCTCATATAATACCACCCCAGTAAATGGTATGAACGTAAATGGGTTGTAAGAACTTAAGTGTAAATTCTCTTCAAAATAAAACAATCAAATACAGCTTCAAAAAACACTGAGGGGCTGGGATTGGTCCATACATCTTATGATTGATTGACAAGTGGCTTGTCACTCGCCACCTGTTCCTACTGTCGTAACATTGTCAGTATATAGAACCATCCTGCTCTCTGGAACAGGGCAATGTCAGTGTTAGACAGGGCCATGCAATAAGTAAACTGAAAGTGATACCGAGATGCTGACATTGGAGGACGTGACCAAAAAAGATACACGTTAATTCACCAGTATTAAACAGAACCAATAAAACCACTTACAGAAATTGAAAGTGGGCAAACGAAGCAAATTTGAGGACAAAATAAAAATTTGGAACCAGTGTCAAGGGAATTTTCAATACTTTTCCGATGCAGCATTGTTATTGCAATAAGGGTTTAACATGCTAAAATCCTCAACCAGATTTCAATCTCATGATCACAAATCTCAGTCTATTGTACAGTTTTATTAATCTGGTCAATTATGTAATCTGGCTTGTGCACCTACATGGTTGGTTGGTTTCTCTAGGTGGATAAAACGATCTGATAGTTAAGATAGATTTATGCTTGAACCTATGGATGCTTGGGAGCATGCTTCATTGTCAGTGTACACATTAGGGTTTTCCTACATATTTGCACGAAGCCCTTGTGGTTGCCCTAGACAGCAGTGCTGCATTAGCAAAACCAAATTACACAGGAAAGCAAAAGAAATCTGGAAATGGAAACAGAAAAGTAAACAACACACGGCACGAAAACCCTGGGCATGTAACATCTACTTATTTTGTTCTTTCTGTCATTTCAATCAGCGCCATTATCCTGGCTACTGTCATACTAAGATAGCCCTCCCTGCTTGATCAACTGGCGTTTATCTGATACACAACCACTCACACACACATTTTGGAGGTGTGCCTGTCTGCGGCTTTTGCAAGCCATTTTCACTACACACCCCTTCTCCTTCCTGTGTCGCAGAGACGCTTATGTGTACCTATACCAAAGCATGTGCCGGCTTTAAGATGAGAAGAGCAGCTGCGAAAGAGAGGAAGAGACCATGGTGTTCCCACCCACACACACCAACCGCTATTGTCTGGTCTAGGTTAAACCCTCTTTGATGACAACCACTTAAGAATGATGAAGGAAAAAATTATGCCACCATCGCATCACCTTCTGAAATAGCCAGAGGGAATTCCACCGTTTTCTAAAAGCGTTTGCATTTGTCAGACTTTAAACATTGCTGCATAGCGATGGCAACAAATAGATTTTTATAGAGGATCGCATACAATAACCAACATAGTCTCTGGTATCACAAATGGTATAAGAAAATCAAATATAAAGGAGGAAACAAAACATGTACAGTATTTAGCATGTAATGGTATATATATATATAGTCAATTCTATAATATTTTCCATTTTTAGTACAAAAAAAGGACTTGGTTTGTAGTGTGTGGGATGTAATGGGAAGATAAGCAGTAGGTTTGGTCAGAATATGGTCTCCTGTGGTACATATCCGTGCATCCTGGCAAAGTCTTTGTGCGGAGGGCAGTGGCTGCTGCCTCAGTCACAGGTCCGTCCATCTCCACAAGAGGGAGTCCTCATGAAAAGCATTTTTCTCTTGCTCTCACCTGGAAGTTTATTAGTCAAGCACCGGAAGAGCAGTGGCTCACAATTCTATGAGAGAAGCAAGTGTTTCATCTCCTCTTTTCCCTTCTGTCTCTGAATGAAAGGAGCGGGCAGGTTCATGGAAACCACTGAAGGAGGGTGGGTTAATTCTGCTGTGTATGTGTATCAGGACTTCAATACTGGCTTGGGGGTAAACTCTTGTATGCAAGTATGAATGGGTGAGAACCTGTATACATTTGTTTGTATGCACATTATTAAGATGACATAGTGCGATATTAACCACTGAACTCACTTGGCACAGAGTTGGGGTACTCGGCCGATGCGATTCAATGTATATTATGTGTGCTTATCTGTGTATTTCATGGATGGGAAATGACCAAAAAGAGCCAAAGAGAGAGTAGATGTGCTGGACATTGCCAAGATGAAAGGAGTGTGTATCTCTCTCTCAGCTCTCGTCGTCAGGATGGTGCTGTTCCAACAGTCGAACGTGTGTGAAAGGGAAATGGCCCCGTTTGCCCTTGCACTCACCCTCCCACTGGCCGTTAACGTTGATCTTGGTCACCTTCACCATGTCTCCAACCTGCACAAAGATGCAAGCCACAGTTAGAGGTCAGCCATTTATGTGGCAAAACCAGCGATTCAACCAATTCTATGTAAACTGGTACAATTAGTTCATGCATCAGAATACACCCCAAGAGAGATCCGTCAATACGGCCTACTGTCCAACTGAAACTCTCAACCCAACTGAAAGAGTGGTATTGAACACATAATTGATTGACCCATCTTTACTTATAAAACAGCAGAATAGCCATCTGTAGCCCAATGCATACTCAGTACCATAAGATACTGAACTACAAGGGCTTGTGACGCTTCATACAAGATGGCAGCTAGAGGGAGTTATGGCTAAATGACCAATTGTCCTGAGGAGTTATGAGCTGCTTGAGATATAACCTTTGCTCTGTCTCTGCAAACTTCATTGTGTGACCCCATAAGCCCAACTGTACATAATCTTACTAAACTCTAGGTTCATAAGCTCTGTTCAGCTGTTGGGTCATTGCTCTACTTCCTTATGCACGAGAGTGGTGAGAAATCTGTATGAGACTTCTTTCATTAAAATCTAATCCATCTTAGATAAGTAGGATAGTTAACACTCTGTTCACTCAATACAACTGGTGATGAATGTAGAATGCAACATTCACATTCATCCCAAAGCCTACTGTGTACAAAAAAAAGAAGCCATTGTAAACGCTGTGCCTGCCTCTCTCCGTTTGGCTGTCTCTACCATGTGTTTGTGAGCAATTCTGTCAGCTTGCATTTGTGAAGATATTTGTGTGTATGCTCACATGCATGAGTGAGCCATTAAAACCACGGCCCTCACTCTGTGAGTCCATACAGGGCACTAAACAAAAATACAGAAGGGCAAAGAAGGTAAAGTTGTGCTCAAATGAAAGCAATGGAGCCTCAGACAACATGAATTGTGGCAGAATAACTACCTCCAGAGCAAGGGCTGTCTTGTCATATGCATTAGGCACCCTCTTCTGAACAGCCCTGGCATATACTGGTCCATTCTGAAGGTTGGGAAGCTGGGTGTTGACTACAGGCTGAGCATACTGGCCAGGATCCCCCAGAGGGTTGGCTCCAGGACAAACGGCCCCTGATCCATCCATGCTGCCTGGTACTGCACTAACATGAGCCACCTGCCCTGTCCCGAGCACTGGAGCGCCTAGGCCTCCAGAGGTAGGTGACGCTGGCCGATACTTCTCCACGTAGGGTACGGGGATCATGCCAGCACGGCCCTCCTGGTTGGCAGCATTCCACCACTGCTCCTCAGGCTTCTCCAGCACCCGCAGAATGTCTCCCTTACGGAACGGGAGATCCTCCTCATCGTTGCCAGGGAAATCAAAGAGTGCACGAACAAACTCTGCCTCCTCTGGCTGCTGGGGGACCCCAACTGCAGTGGAGCTGATGAAGCCTGTGTGCTTGGCCTTGCTAATAGGCTCTATCAACGTAGTGGTGTCTAGGTAGTGGATCTTATAGAACTCCAACAAGGCTGGTAGGGCCTCAAACTCCTGGTCCCCAATACGAAACCGAGGTGGGGCCAACCCTGAAAAGGCAAAGAGCCGTTGGTGAGTTTGTGAGAGAAGGAGAAGTAAGAAGAATAGAGACACATAAATGGCTGCAGATAGTAAAAGTACCTTTAGTCACACATTTTATATCTAAATGTTTAACAACTGAAAACTCTTGCAAAGGTAAGAAAAAAGTTCATATTTACTATCTCTTACTTACATTTAGTCAGATACCACCCCCGTCCCACTAGATCCTAAATAGTGAGGAAGTGTTAAGATGGCCAAATTATAGCCACACTCAAAAAACTCACCAAGCTTGTGAGCTTGATGCTCAACAAGAAATGACTAAGGATTTGCTTTTCTATTGACTCTCTCCTCATCATAATCAGGGACCTAAGCATTAAGGAGGAGGCTCCATGGTTGTTCATTGTATCTACCGTTCTTAAATTGTGAACGTCACACTGTAATTGCAACTAAGAGATATACAATTGAACCTGACTTAAAAATATCACATTTAAGCTTACAACCACAACCTACATATGAATTACTGATTACTCAACAACTAACAGTTGTCCATATGTCAATGTGGAACAAAAATCACAAGCATCAGTAAGGTGATGTTCTGACAAGCAGAAAGGCTGATTAAACCTAATGTAGGTCACTTGTTTATGTCCCTGGGCCAATAAGTAGATATGCACAAGATGTATGCCAGCAGCTGACCACCAAACACCTTACTCATACATTCAGTCAACAATACAACCACAGCATTGAGATAGGCACCGACTCCACCTAAAAACTGTAGAAGAGGGGATCTGCATGAAACCTTCGAAAGCATAAGTAAAGTAAGAAAGCTTGAATCAGGGGAAGTAAACAGCAAAACAATCATTTATCATCTCCACTTGCTTAATCCAATCAGGACTGAAGCCCATCCTGATATGCAGGATGGAAAGCTAGGAAACAACATGGACAGGCGGCCAATATATCAGAGTATCCGTCCCACTTAAAAGGCCGGTTGTACCACCTTATAACACGCCACGTCCAGGTAAATTTTTACATGTCATGATTAGTCCCAACGTTGTGGAGGACACTGAATCTGTGAAACCAAATTTGTTTCACCCTATCATATAACATTAAGGTTACATGCAAAGAACACGCACTTCGCCTTTAATTCATTTACTTGCATATTTCGGTGTTTTATGACATGACTCAAGAAGACATCTGTTCCATAACACTACAAAACTTGCCAGATGTTTTATTTATAACTGTTCCTTTCCATGGATAGAGTGAGACGTTAATCTAGAAAAACTTCTCAGAAAGCTCAGAAAAACATTCAACATACTCACTGGAGCAGTTATCGACAGATGTATTAGTTTTGCATGCAGGACTTTGCTCACTCCTTCGGAACTCAATCTCAGGAAGTTGTTACTTCCACCGAAAAGGTTGTAGTTTTGCCTTTGTATTGGTGATTATCTGAAATATATCTTAACAACTGATATATAGAATCGAAACCAATTCAAATGTACTGCATTGAGTTTGCTGCTCGCCTTTTTGATCACGGTAAAATTTATCGTAGGTTAATGTCCGTGCAAAATGCACATCTCAATGTCACATGATACAATCAACAATCAACAATTTCTAAGTAAGATAACTATGCATATTTGCTATAAATGGGACAAACCAGTGGAACATTAGTCCAGTCCCTATACAAATTGTTTGTATTTTATCAAACTGAGCATCATTTCATACATTCTTCATAGCACAAGCAGTTGGTAAATCCAGTTTTCAAGCAATATGTTGTACTAGAATTGGTCTAACTTAGCTGCCACAGTCAGAATTGTTAAACGATATTTAAATTCCATGGGCAATATCACATTATTCTGACTTCTCACATTTTCAACGGTGATTTTCCCAACGTGATGGCTGAGCACATCAGTAGTATCACCAGAGTAATAGGTGTAAATCTTAAGGACTAAAGGCAGCACCGAAAAGACACGAACTGGAACACTAACTTTATACGTGCTGTTGTGCCTCTGTGTGCAACAAGGCAGGATTACAGACATTCCTCAAACACCATTCTGACTAGTCATCCTCCAGTTGTGACAGCCTTCCCAATTCCATTCATTCACCAGGCAGCCCAGCCCACCCTTTCTGCTTCTGTCTAGCTACCAGGCCCTACAAGGAGACCACCTATACCTTGTTCTGACAAGTTCTGAAACACAAGTGGTCTGCTCTGAAAGTTTCCTATCAAACACTGTGGTCAAATAAAATCGATCATTATAATTCTGACCAAATGATAAGTCAGACTCCGATTGAAAATACTTCTCTTAACACTATTCCCCAGGTCGACTGCTGCGGGAAGCCCAGCTAAGTTTACAAGGCGGCAAGTAGATATTGATAGTTGAACGTTACCTGATCCAGATTGCCGGTTGTTACTGATACTGTTGATTATATAATGGGACACTTTGGAGTTTTCCGAAACAGATAGCACGTAGTCACCGGGACTGGTTATCGAGTCCCTGACCAAGAAGACGCCATGCCTCTGTCCCTGCAGGAGGGACACGGCTTCCTGACGACTTAACCGTCCCCAGAACCAGCTAGCACGGTCTTCGGCATCGAAATTACCGGCCATGGCAGCAAAACCAGCCCGAGGACTGAGGCCTTCCCCCTTCGCCTCTCCCTAAACGCAACTCATACAAAAACTTTGGCTCACAGTGACACCACACGCTCGTCGCAAAAACACAGCATCGGTAACGCCACCTCTGCCAAATGCTGTTTCGACTCCGGCTATGATTCTACGGAAGTAGTTGAGAGCCTTTTTCAAAACAGCCAAATATTGTTCCACACCAAGTTTTCAAAAATTAAAATAAAATAAAACATTAAGACGCGAAAGCGCCCAAAACGTGAAGAGAGAGGGGGTGGGAACTATAAATCCTTAAGTAAAATGCAACGGGAAACTCAGGGACTGAAATGGCGGATCTGGGGGGAAAAGTTGACCTCATCCACCGGATGTGATGCTCGGGTCTATGGGAAGAGCAAGTGTTTGTGACCACCGCCGAGGAAAGTCGGAGTTAAAGTTGCCAGTTAAGATACGAGATGCATGCTAACGTTTTGGGGAAGAAACCCGCCGCACAGTATTTACTGGGGGAAAAATCAAATCGTGGAAACAAAAGGCTTTGCCATCTATTAAGATATACACTTCTTCCACTAATTCAAAATCAGACTTTTCATTTATTGAACCAACTAAACGGTTGATTGACCAATTTCATATTTGGCATCTGTGGTGACTAAAATAATGATAATATGGTAGCCACTGGTCAAAAGGTCTGTCAGCTTTATGTGACACGATTAGTCCCCACGTTGTGTGGAGGGACATGGACACTATCCTGAATTTGATTTATTTTCCTAACTTGCTAACTTTGAACACAATTCCTGTATTTGTGCAATTAATTTAAACGGAATAATCGATAAATTACTTCCGAACGTTCTCTGCCAGAGAAAAAAATAATCATAGTTCTGATGGAGCCTAACAATTAGTGTAACTATTAGCAAAAGTCTTATTTAACATCTGTCACAACAAGGTGCCTGCTAGTCAGAAAAACGTCGCTTCCGGTGTCCCCTTCAGACAGCTGCTCAGGTAGATCCAAGATTCGATTTCAGAATGGCCCAAAACCTTATTTTCAAACATGATCCTGACATTACATAACTGGTCAAATGTTAAATCCCAAAATATACATGACAGCACGGGAAAATGCACATTGATGATTTTTTTTTTCTTACATCAATATGTACAATAAAAAACGATCTATATAGATGTGCAAATATGCTTTAAAAGTTCTATTAACACTATGTACCTTAGTTTCAAAAGTGCAGTCTATTATACTGTAAATGTGATGAGTGCAGATGCAGGCGTTTAAAACTAATAATACTGATTTATCGGTACCGGACTCGATTTATCATTATATTGTTTCTTTTCATTAAAGCCTGTCGTTGCTGTTAGAACATAATACATGCATAATTGTACATTATAAAACATTTTAAAGGCAATTTAAAATATGTCTAAGGAGCATGAATGTGGACATCAACAGAAGAGCCAAATTTGGAAAGAAAAATCACCAATAATCTGGTTATTTAGAGTTAATGTGAGTTGAGTTGTTTTCCCCATGTTTAAAAGTTAGATTTCAAGCACCAATAATAATATTCATATGAGGGACATTGAAAAGCTACTAAAATACAGCTCACGTATGTTCACTGACCTTGTGTATAACAGTGTGCTCAATTTAGAGCTCAAAGAGAAATTGAGAGTGGATGGGAGGAAATAAAAAAGAGAATCCTCAGATAGACTAAACTCAAGAGATTTGAGTCTGGGGGGATTTTTGGGAAGGGAATCGGTGTCTGTTTCAGAAGAGAAAAGAATAGGGGCCATCTCTGTGTCTGTGGCTGTCCAGAGAGTAGGAGGGAACGGCCACCTCAATCATGACACCATTTGCATGCTGAAAGGTAAATGTCCCCCTGAAAATGGTTGAAAATAGAGACAAAAACAGTATCTTAAAAAGCACACTACCACCTATCTCATTGTTTTACTCTAGATGGCAACATGAAGAGCAGTTCCTCTTCAGTCTTGCTTTGTGCAGGTTAATAAGGATATTCGACAGATGACCTTATAGTTTTCGATGATGATAATAATAATAATCTCTATAACAGAGACAGTGCATAATAATGAACGTTTAGAATATAAATATGCCTGATTTAGCCATCAGGCTAATTTACATCTGTTGACCCAAGCAGTTAGGGGTTCGGTGTCTCACTTGAGGACACTTCAACACAATCTTCCAACAGCTAGACAACCACCCTGCTTCCTGAGCTATGCCTCCGCTAATAAGCACATAGTCTTGCCCTGGTGACATCATACATAAAAGCAACTGTTGTGCCATGTGTCTGATGCTCTCAGCACGCCGACTTCACACTCAAGTCTCTTCAATATACTATTATTTAACTATAAAGAAAAAGTGATTTGAACACAACAAATGACAATGGGCCTATACCTGAATACAGGATGCACCAGGCACATTCTTGAGCAGCAGCCAATCACAACCAGTAGGTGAGAGAATGCTCATTGGAGTCCAGGGAGGCTCTACAAGGTCAATAGGAAATAATCCTGCAAACTCTTAGCTGGAACCTATTTGCGGACACTGATGGGCTTTCAAATTATATATAAAACAACACCAAAATCTGGGTTAGCATATTCCCACTAAAACAGTTAAAACTATTTAAAACAAACCAGGTCCATAACACAGCAAGTAAGAGGTGCCTATTGAGGTTATCCTGGGTTCAGCCTTTCACTCTGACCTCCAATAGTTCAGTTGTTTGGGGAACAGATGGTGGGATTTGTAGATTAATGTGTTTGTGAATGACACTAGGCTGGCCTTACCACATGTGCCCACCGGGAGCTTGCAGTGAAATGTGACTGCTATACTGGAACGCAGGCTGTTCTTTGGTCAGCACTGGCTCCTGTTACAACCCCCCACACATACACACACACAACTTAACAACACAATACAAAAAAGTAAATACAAATGATAAGTGTTTGTTGTTGCTGTTGTTGTGGTGTAGAGCTAGACAGGTGTACCCTAATGCCCATATATAAAGGGGATAACAGTGACTCAGAAGTTTTCAGTGGTTTTGCGGTGAACATCTGAGTTCCAGCCATTGGTTGGTCTTCTTCTGCCAACCTTGTAGTACATCAGTGGGGATGAAGGGTGGCACTAGAGGGCAAGGAGGAAGGACATTTCCTCTTCAGACTCCTTGTGCATGATATGTGACCAGGTTCAATGTCTTGCTCTGGTGTAGTAGCATTCGAGGCTGCTCTGGATCACATTAAATGTACACTTCTACCATGTTTGTTCAACACAGGTTTGAGTCTGCCAACACGAGGTACCTGCATATGTAATCATATTAATAATTGGTAACAATTGATTACAATAAAACAAGACATTTGCATTAACATTCACAGAAAGTTAATTCAATCTGTCTAATTTGAGGGAGGGAAATACTACTACGACAGTGCCATTATACCCTAACTTCAGCTACAAAGACATCAACATGCTTTCTACCTGATAAACTTATCAACATGGAACATAATTTCAACATTGGCCAATATAATTTCCCCAAACTGGTTTCATTAAGAGGAAATATAGCTGTGTTGCTGTGTTCCAATAGAAACCTCCCCCCTGCTACACTGCTGGCCCCACCCGGACTGGTGATTAAGCGGCAGAGTTTCGGCTTGTCTGACATAAGTATGCAGACAAAATAAAAGACAAAATGTCAGTGTCACAAATGCATCTCCACTTCCTGGTTCCACACACACACACACACAAACACACCCTTCCTTCAATCTACCTTCAAACCCCTTCACCTGCATTTTTCAAATTAACATACTGGGTGCCGACAAGCTGCATCATGTATTCCATTACTCACCAAGAGCATACTGCTATTCTGGTTTTCGTCAAATGGCTCAAAATTATTCAAAACTTAAGGCTGCAGATTCACAAACCCTAGTGACATGTATGCTCCTCTTTTAGATTCCATATCATTTTCTTAAGGGTACAGCAGACAGGCATATACTTTAAAACAAGGGGTTCCCAACCTTTTCTCTCAGAGCCTCCCTAATTCAAACCTGTTTTAGTCGGACCCCAGACACTTGAAATTATGTATATGCTACATAAAAAGGTGAATCAATTCAACTGGATCAGAATTTTATTCAGAAATGTTTCATCACTCAAACAGGTGACATCGTCAGTATGAGCTGACTGCAGCATCCCCACCCTTATAAACAGTACAATGATACCTCACAAGGCAAGGTTGGGTTCATATGCAAGTTGGTCAAAGACTGCACATTCAGTGACAATGAGTACTATTCACAGAGGAACCCGCCGAGAAAGAGAAGACAATAGAAGATTCTCCGTGTGTTAATCCATCCACACCAGGAGTGTCAGAAGTCCAATGCACTTCTGACGCTACCCCACGGTTCAGGGAAGCGCTTCCGATGACCGAGCGGTTCACGCATTTCTTGCAGTGCGGTACACGTCGCACTTTTGTGGCTCAGGGGTTCACAATCCCACTTCTGACACAAATGTCGCGAATTCGAGGGGGACACACTTTCTGTCAATCTGTCATCTAAAGAGTCCGATTCTATGCAACTCTGTGTTCATGGTAGCTCGCTAGCCCTGGCTCATATCTTGAACACATGATATGCCGTTTCTGATGAAAGAGGAATAAACAAAAATGAATGAGTGGAATAAGCAGAGGCTCCGATGTATCTGATTGCTAGAAAGAAAAATATTCAAAATCATCAAAACGTGCTGTACACTTTGTATATTAACAGTCGTTAAGGGCGAACGGTTTGAGGCGAAGGACGCCATTTTTGTTTATGTTACATAGAATCACGTGATGATGTATGGTGGGAAAGGAGAGTCAAATTTAGTGTCTATTTGAGAGAAGCAAAAACCGTGATTTAAACCCTGTAACGTATGAAACAGTGGATTGACAGGCTTATTTTGAATTGACAGTAGTAAAATTATTACACTTTATACAAAATGTCTTTAAAAATAACTATTATTTTGGAACTGAGGATGTACTGAATCCAACTTTTCCGGCTTTGGTTAGTATAATAAACACAGACATACATAATTCTTTCTTTGGATGTCCATCGAATCCAACGATGGTTTCCACTTCTGCTACAAATTATTCATTTTTTAACTGAAATTGCATCTTATATTTTAAGGTGATATTAAGAAAAGCAATAAAATAGTTTAAAAAATGGTTCCTTGATTACTAAAAGATATAATTTTTGTGGATTGAGGATTATTGCAGTTTTAGTCAAAATAGTCATGGATGTAGATCTCTGGGATTTTTTTGTTAACTCTTGGTGGTTCCTCTCTTCTAAAGCAAGTAGGATGCCTCTAACAGCTGCAGGTGGATGCAAGGGAAATAGCCTGAGTCTGCGTAGATATCACATAACCCTGGAGAGACCTGAACCTGATGGGTGAAAGGTCAAGTCAGTAAGTCACTCTACAGCCCCTACGATAGTTGTCAACCTCCCTAACCAATGTAGGGGTCATGCAATTTCCAGGCCTTAAGAGAACAGGGACTTGCTCCCCTGTGACTTTGTACTTGATTGTGAATGGATGGAAATTTTTTTGGTATTGTATAAGAAGAAATACCCAAACAATGTCCAAAGTGGAAACAGTATTCTTTATTTCAGAGGTTGTTTAGAAAATAAGCTATTTGATAGAGGATAACACATAAACCACTATTGTACAAACATGGTTAATGCTTCGCTAAATTTTGAATGCATGCCCTCAACAAACATGATCATATTTAAGTAGTTACTGTGCTTGTGGTTTCCAAGACATGGGAGACTATAGAATGTTGAACTTATTTCATTTGAGTTGTAATCTCTCCTCTATTGTAAAAGGATTTTTGTAACAAAATTTGCCCAATGGAAGTAATAATAATTATTATAATTATCAGATTTTTAAATATTATGTGCCAGTGACTAGAAAAACAAAATTGTGCCCTATTTTGTCTCATTCTCAAGGTGTGTCAGTTCAAACCAATGTAAGGTCACAAATGAGGTTGAATTAGTTTATCTGGACACATTGTCAAGTTAACTGATTCGACCTTTTTTGTGATTTTCCTTACCTGGATTATTGAGCATGCATAAAGACAAACCAGTGTGACGGTTAGCATACTCCACTGTCAATACTTCAACCTCAAGTCAGTCTGGAGAAGAAGCCGGTTAGTCATCAATACATCACACAGACCTTTTTCTTCATTCTCCAATTTCAGAGAGAGTTATAAATACTGACTGTTTCCAGAAAAAAACAGCATTTGTATAATAAGATATTAAGGCTTTGTTTTGGGTATTTGGGAAGTCTTATTCATTTAAAAAGTAAATGCCATTTGGTTTAAAATCATATCATTGTTGGAGTGCAATTATTAAAATAAACGTGTCTTTCCTTACCTTTCCTGTAATTCTAGCCTGACATTGGAACCAATCACTTCATTTCCTATTGTTATGGGGCGTCATAAATGGTTACACCCCTAAAAGCCTCTGGACGTAAATGGACAGAGCTGCAACCAATGACAGCAACTGAACATGAGACGTAGTACTTAAAATTTTACCAAATCCTGTCACTAAGACGGAAAATACATCTTTATTATCAGCAAAGGCTTCTAATGTACCGTCCAGTTTGTTTAATACAGTCACGTCAGCAGATTCAATGGACCATTGGCCATAGACGGTAGCCATCTTGGTTATTTACGGAAACACTTCAATAGCACAACTTTATTTATAGTCATGTTATCAGCCCCGCCCCATGTTAGATAAACGGTTGTGATTCGCCCGATCCAGGCCCTCCAGAAATATGCCTGTACAGAAGTGGGTCAGACGAATCTGCTAGAGCATATGTAAAACATGAACTCGCAGATTCATCCAGTTCCCAGCCTATTGCATTTCAGTTCAGGCATGGATTATATTAAAAAAATATTGAATTAAAAATCAGCTTATTTCCCATTCCCGAATAAACCAAATTACATCTTCACACCCAATTTAGGCCCACGCAGTTGTCCACTAAACATTTCAGTAGTGACTGTATTTACTTTGTTATGGCACGCTTATGTTATTAAATAAGCATGGTAACTATGGGAAAGGGGGTAAATGTAAACATATACAGATGGTACATTTCAGAAGATAAATCATATATTTCTAATTCTAATTCCATCATTTATTGAAAAAATAAACCTTAAGCTTGATAAATTTTCCATATAACTTAAGCTTAGATCTTTGTCTGACTGGGCCCCAACCTGACAACTCATAAAACACTCTCTTGGCAAACCACTAGAGGAAAATTGAGTCAAGGGGGACCGTTTCATCTGAGATCCTTTCCGTTCCAGTGTCATTCGAAGTTCTTCAAGTGGTTGTAGAGGGACTGAACATATGTAAATATACACATGGGGTCTGGCTTGTTTCCCATCTCCATCATATCTTCCACCTCAATGAGACGTATACAGTCTGCCTGCTCCCTGGTGGGATGGGAAGCAGGGGGTTATGAAGAGGACCAAAACCACATCCACATAAACAGATTAGATTATTTCCCCCCATGGTTTATTTCTATTTTTACAGTTACACAATCCATGCAAAAATAGAGTGAGTAATTGTAATATGCATATGCTATATTGATAATATAGTCTAATACAAAAATAAAACAAATCATCAAAAAGAAGGACAATATTATAAACTGGACTCCCATCCTCCCCTCCCACCCACCTCATTTAGATTCTTGATGAACCTGCACTGAATTCTACCTCAAACACATAAAACACACTCTCTACCTCTACTCAACTTACTCGGCAGTGGTGAAGGCCAGCTGGAAGTTGTGTTGGCGTTTTGCAGGGTCCAGCGCGTTGAAGTCAAACTCCAAAGGAAAAAAAGAGTGGACCAGAGCACAGAAGGCCATCCCATCACACCAGCTGGACGAGAAGTTCTGGATGTCTATGTTCTAGAGGTAGGACATGTCAAATGACAGGTTCTAATATATACGACTATATGAAATCATATATGTGCATACGAAGGACCCGACACCGGATAAGCAGTTGACGATGGATGGATGGATTTATGAATGAGTCAGTTAACCTAACGGTAACCTATCAGAGATGAGAATAAGAAGCTTTATTTATTTGTCATTGTACATAAATAAGAAGAAATGTGTTCTTTGGATTTAATCCAACCTCTTCTATAGGAGCGGAGAGCAGCTGCAGCACCCAGGGACCAACTCCGGCTCTTTTCCCTCCTGCCTTGCTCAGGGGCACAGGCAGGACTATTAACCCTAACATGCATGTCTTTGTGATGGTGGGAAGAAATCAGACCACCTGGAGGAAACCCACACAGACACGGGGAGAACATGCAAACTCCACACAGAGAGGACCTCGGAAGGGATTCAAGCCCAGGACCTTCTGAGGCAACAGAGGTATCTGCTGTCCCATCTTTAAACTAGGGCCAATCAGATTTGAAACCTGTGGATACTGGACATACCTGGTAACCAATCGTTTTGGAGCGGCACCATTCCAGGAGCATTTGCTTGATGCCACTGGCACTTGACACCCCGAAACTCTGAGAGCGCTTCAGTTTGGGCCTGCTGTCCTGCAAACTGGGCCTAGCCAACGTAAAGGGATTTTACTGCAATAAAACGATATCCATATGCCCTGTGAATGAACACTTTTCTTTATTACGGGTAAGATGGTGAAAAAGGAAGGTGTCCATACTTGCCGGGTTCTGAATTCATCCTCTCAAAGAGATTCCGTCGGGCCTGTGTGCTGTTCTTCCGTGGAAGTGCCTTCAGCGGGTCCTGTTTCTTCTCCGCACTGCAACCCAATATCAAATTCTCACCTTTGTCCACGTTCCTGAACATGATTATCAGATGTCTGAATGAGACACAGCTACGCCACACTGGGGGACAAAGCAGGGTTTAGGGGCCATGACTTACTTGGGGGAGGTAGGGGAGAAACCAGATTTCACCAGCGACTTGGAGGGGAGTAGTTTCTCTATGGAGAGACGTAGGCATTCGAGGGACGAGGGCAAACATGAACAACAGAAATTAGAGGAGGCAGATGGAGACAAAGTGGTAATAAATGCATCCATTAATACTTTACAACAAGTCAAAGCTTGATGCATGTACTTTATTATGTTCATGAAGTTAGTTTTGACAAAATGAGGTTTAAAGATGGATAAAACCAGTGGGTTTTTCATATTGGTAATATAAAGACAGCAACTAGCATCTTAGTGGCTGACCCCACCACTTAGTAGTTTCAAGGCCAGGACATGTGGATATAATGTTCTTCAAAGGGTTGGAGATATTTTCTACATAATTTTATCTACATAATTTTGAACTACAATTACAAGCAAGGCCAACAATTCAAGATGACTTGAGAGATCTGGTATGTTTTACCTGCTGGCTGAGGAAAGCTCACACTCCTCCTTAGGCTGGGGCTGGATGTCTTAAGGACCGGCGCTGAGGTCATGAAGTAAGGAAGAGAGGAGGATTTAGATGGGGGGAGAGGAAGGAAAGCTGCCACACATGTTGAATAGAAATACAGGAAGAGGACTGAATTCACCCTATTTTATCTTTCTTAACCTCAAGTATCATCATCAAGTAGAAGAAGAAGATGATGAAGAAGAAGAAGAAGAAGAAGAAGAAGGAGGAGGAGGAGAGGAACCTTTATTCATCTGTCATTGTACATAGACACGATAAAATGTGTTCTCTGTATTCCACCCATCCTACTGTACAGGAGCAGTGAGCAGCTGCAGTGCCCAGGGACCAACTCCAGGTCTTTCTCCTACTGCCTTGCTCAGGGGCACAGGCAGGAGTATGAACCCTGACATGCATGTCCTTATGATGGTGGGAGGAAACCAGAGCACCTGGAGGAGACCCACACAGACATGAGGAGAACATGGAAACTCCACACAGAGAGGACCTGGGATGTGATATGAACCCAGGACCTTCTTGCTATGAGGCAACAGTGGTAACTGCTTGGCCACTACCCCACTCTAATTGCCATAAAGAAAACATATAGAATATCAGCTTTAAGTATTGATTACAAATAATCTAAAAGGAGTTATCGATTGGGGAGGTCGTCTTTTGCCCTTTATTCAGCTAACCTCGCTTAAAGGGATATTCCCCCGGTTTAACTGGTGGGTCTTGTGATGATGGTTCAGTGGCAGGAGACTGAGGCGGTACAGTGGCGGCTGAGGACTGGCCATTGGGTTTGGTGATGGCTGTGAGTGGGAGAACAGGCTTGGTTTCAGCGAAATCTGAAAAATATAAATATGCAAAAATGAACATTAGATGGAAGACAGATGTGGGAAAAGTCAACTGAGAATGGAAGAAGAAAAACAAAGCTGAGGTGTGAGCCAGCGCTGCTAACAATACAGGAAGAGACGGGGGACAAATTGAAGCGAAAACCTGAAGGTTTGACCCTGATGTGGTTTCCTGGCACAGTTTGGGTCCACTTGTCCCATCGGAGGAGATGGTCACTGTAGATACAAAGTTATTTTGAGTGACCACCTTCATCCTATAATGAAACATCTATATCCTGATGGGAGTGGTCTCATACAGGATGACCCCCCCAAACCACAGGGCACAAGGGGTCACTGATAAGTCCGATGAGGATATAAATGACCTAAATCCTCTTCTCTGCCCTTCACCGTCACTAGATCTCAACCCAGTTGAACACCTATGGCCAGTGGTGTCATGTGGGCGGGGCCACAGAGGCACACAATAAAAAGAAAAAAGAAGTAACAATAGATTGAATCATGGAACATTGTCCATCCTTATAAGAGAGTTCAGAGACTTGCAGACTCTATGACCACGGTTGTTCTGGAGGCTCGAGGTGGACCAACACCTCACTCAGACGCTCTATGTTAGCTTTTCCTTTAATTTGTCCCCTGTCTGTATCGCTCACACTCACCACTTCTAAATGGATATTGACTGGCTTTGGTTGTTTGGGACTCTGAGTGGTGTGATGGCTTGCTTTCTCCAGGATGCTGAGCAGGTGTTGACACCGCAGGAGACTCCGGGCCTTTGGTCACTGCTGTGACGGGGAGATGGCACGCAGCCTGGGACACAGCGGCCGGCTTCTCTTGACATATTTGAGAGCTCAGTTCCTTTGACTCGGGTCCACCTGCCATAACATAGGATGGAATAATGGAGTAAAGGACGGGCTCAGCAGAAAAGAAAGGAGTACGGAGAGCCATGAATAGAACAGAATATTTATTTGCCACACGACCAAGGCTGGTGGAACTCATCCTCTGCGCTTAACCCATACTATTGTATTGGAGCAAGTGAGCGCAGGACCCGGGGAGCAGTGTCTTGCTCAAGGACACCTCAGCACCCTTTTGGCAGGGGCAGGGGATCAAACCATCAATCCCTGATTACTAGAAAGCGCCCTACCTCCTGAGCTATGCCGCCCCTCTGGCAGCATCAAACGATAAAGAAGCTACAGTCTGACAGTCACGCACCACGTAACTCATACGATTTACTGAATATAACCGTTCTGAGGGTTAATCTCCAGAGCCTTGCTGCCCCACTTTTAGTATGGGGGACTCCAGGAGTAATCCTACCTCTAACCCTGGTGGCATTAGCACCATGATTTACCTATCGGCACACACAGGACCAGAAATAACCACTGCGCACACTTCGACCTATACTCAGACACATCCCAACATTTTGCGCTACTTTGACTATGATGAGCTGAGCTTCAAATACCCTGGCGGGGATAAATGAGTTTCGAAGAAAGGGACAAAATGTGACTTTCTTGAAAAGACGTGTCTTTGAGAGGAGCTGCTGGAGTATCTCGAGGAGATTTGTTCCACTCCAGATAAGTGGACCAGGTCAGATTAAACCCTTAGTCGGTCTGTTTGTGTTGCTAAGTTGAGGCAGCAGGACCTGTTTTCATTTGATCCAGTAGGAAGAGCTAGGGATATCCTAAACGGAATTCCATTAGCAACAATTGTCAGACTCTGTCTACGACGGCGAGTCTTGTCATGAATCACTTACAGTTTTTAAGAGGATATTCTGCTGGTTTTATAGTTGGCTTTGGCACCGATGCTGGAGACTGTACAGATCTGGGTGCAACAGGAGACTCGTGATCAGGTTTTGCCGTCACGGCAGAGACGGGGAGATGGGCCTCGGGTTCGGTGACTTCTGAAAAATAGATACGTGGGATGAAGGGTGGAATCAAAATGAAGGATTTAAATAGATCACTAGAGCCATGGGTGGATTACTGCATGGGCCTACCGGGCTTAGGCCCAGGAGCCCCTAAGCCAGAGCCCACATAAAGTAGATGTTATTAACTTAGCATATCTTGTTGCATAGTCAAATGGCTTAGCCATCCATGTCAATAACAGAGCCCCAAAAAGTCCTAATGGAAAACTGAGGAGGGGGGGGTGTGGCTGCTGGTGTTCAGAGGAAGCTTTATCTATTCATTTGTCATACGACAGAATCTGTCCTCTGTATTTCACCCATCCTATTGTATAGGAGCAGTGAGCAGCACCCAGGATACCCACTCCAGTTCTTTTTCCTACTGCCTTGCTCAGGGGCACAGGCAGGAGTATCAACCCTGACATGCATGTCTCTGTGATGCTAGGAGGACACCCACACGGACACAGGGAGAACACGAACACTCCGTGCAGAAAGGACCTGGGACGGGATTCGAACCCAGGACCTCCTTGCTGTGAGACAACAGTGGTGACCACTGTTCCCCTGGTGCCACCCCGCCAGGCTGGACACCCTATTCTGGAATTGATAGTTGATTAAACCAAGACACAAAATAAATATAACACGTGGACTGTATGAAAGCCTGTCTACTATGCTCCAACAGAGACAGACAGATCAGCCCATTCATGGCTGTGGTAATAATAGGTGCTGACTGACCAGGCACGCTCAGGGCTGCCTCTGGAGATTGAAGAGGTGCAGCTGAGGACCGGGCCACAGCTTCAGCTGTTCTCTGCTCGTGGGCTGCACCGAGGCCTGTCAGGGAGCTCTCCTCCTCTGGTTTGGATAGAGATGAGAGAACGTGTGTGGGTTTTGAGTCGAGCATCGAGATGTCAGTGTTTTCCATGATCAAACTCTACGCTGTGCTACATGCCTACCTTGCAGTGTGTGAGTCCCATTTTCTCGCACAGTTTCGGGCACGTGACGTGCACCTTTCTCCCGTTTCACATCCGTATCCTATTCAGCAGAGACAGACACATTTCAGTGACACAGATCGGGAACATCTCATTGGCTCTTCAGCTCCCTGTTACTGTTGAGATATGGGACCATGCTTTACAAGGAGAATGTCCCTTTTCTCCCTTGGTGGCAAAATGACATGAACAAACCACTTTAGCACTTAATAATGTTTTAGATGTTCATCTGGGAACACATCAATTATGATAATAATAATAACAACAGTATTAAATGGTATAACAACAAAAACAACAACAACAACAACAACAACAATAATAATAATAATAATAATAATGAGTAGTCTATTTCACATGTCATAATTAGTCCTCACATTGTGTGGGTGGACATGGACTTAGAAGGGAGTTCGGTGGATCAAGATCAGAGGATCTTCCTGAACCCACTGCCTCCAGCTCGTCAGTTCCTGAAGTGTGTGTTCTGCCACTGAGCTACCACAGTGCCAATAATGATGATGATGATAATAATAATAACAATACTCTTTTTTTGGGAGGGGGGGTAGTGCATATTAATGAACATTTAGATTGTAAATACAACAGATTTAGCCTGTAGGAGAATTTTCATCTGCTGTCCCGACCATCTAGGGGTTCAGTGTCTTACTCAAAGATACCTTGATATGCTTATGAACCAGGAGTTGAACCACCAAAGATCGACTTACTGCTGACCATCCTACCTCCTGAGCTTTGCCACCCCAATCATTCCATTATTATTATTATTATTATTATTATTATTATTATTATTATTATTATTATATTGTTGTTGTTGTTGTCATTGTTGTTGTTGTCATATTACCATCATCATAATTTTAATATGTGTATTCATTTTTATTCTCACTGTGTTCTTTACTGATGTTCTCAAAGAGTTTATACCACAG
>OMLC01100050.1:0-26573 GCA_900302585.1 Regalecus glesne
CAAGTAGAAGTAATGGTCCCCAATCATTATGTGTACTAGGAAAAAACAGTAATGACGGTAATGAGTAATGTAGGATATTTGGAACACATGACCAAAGTGTCTTTAAATTCACGGGCTATGAAGTTCACCGGCCTGGTGGGATTCAAGACTGCACAAATGTCTTACAGAGCGAGATATGAGACACTTCCTGGCAACACACGACAGCTGTTCTCAGATAAATTGCAGCTGTTCTCTGCATTCGTGACAGAAAAACTTCCAATTGTGGGGTAAATTTATCTCATGGTTTGGATGAAGACCTCAAGGATAGCCCGAGTTTATCATCTACCCAGCCCACCGTAAAAGTGGACGACAGAGTTCCTGAAAACCCTGATCGCGTCCCCTGCCTCAGCAGCCTTCTCTCCTCTAAAGCAGACATCAACTCTGAGGTCAATCATCGCCTGAGCTGTGCCAGCGGCCCTGGCGCCAGACTCAGGCCCTAACAAAACTCCTGGTCTACAGAGCTGTTATTATCCCCACCCAGCTGTTTGGAAAAGAGTCATGGACCACCTCCAGCAGGGACCTGAGAGTCCTGGAACCATACCACTAAAGATCCCGATGAAAGATCCTGAGGATCAGCTGGAAAGAGAGACGCACCCATGATCTGGAAGAAGTCAACATGACTAGCATCACCACCACAATGCTCCAGCACCAACGCCACTAGACAGGCTCTTATATGGTCCTTATATGTCCAACCAAATTCACCATCACATGGAGCATATTGGCAACACACTACAGGAAGTAACTGCAAGTCAGGAAATGGAACTCTACTGGGATGGAGAGGAAAAGCGACACCACCACCACAAGAAGATGGAGAAAAAAGCTCAACACTGCCAACCACCAATGCCTCCCCGTCCACTCTGCTCGAAATTTTGTGTATCATCGATCAGCCTCTAAAACCAGCCGGTGATCAACAAGTAGACAACCTAATGGACAAGACAGCGATACTCGCTTTGAGTGACCGTCGATAAACAGATAAAAAACATAAGGACATCAATCGAGATCGCCATGAATTATATCAAATATTAGTCTCGGGTTTGTGTGGTCACAAGGCCGTACCTGGCCATTTGAGAAAGCCGATAGGTCTATTTAGCACGACGAGACCAACCGGGATGCTCTCTGTCACTCTCTCACCACATCCATCACTTTCTCTCTCTTGCTCTTTCTCTCTCCCTCTAGCCCCCTCGCTTGTTCTCAATGATATTGATGTCCGGGGTATTGAATATAATGTTCGGGAATCAGGGAGCGGTCATCAATATGCAGGAGACTCCCAGGACGTCCGGGAGAGTTGGGATGTCGGCTAGAAGGACAGTGATCGTCACAGAGATCTGCTGTTTGGCAAAGAGCTTCCCATGAAAACGACAGCAGATAATGTAACGGACCAGAGACAGGAATATATTATGGTGTTGTCAAACAGATCCAAGAGGGGGCACTAGACACAAGTGTTTTATTAGCTGGATTTTTGAGGGGGGAGGGGAAAGAAAAGTAAGAGGTTTCTCATGTAGGGAAGGTTTGGCGACTAAAATGTTACCAGATCTGCATGAAGTCATTAATGAACGTGGCTGTGAAAACTCAGACTACATTAAAAAAAGACCTTCAACTCGAGGTGTTTTGCTGCTCTGGGTGAAGACTTGATGCTTGCAGCTCTTGTACATTGGCTTTCTAGATCTGGACTCTAGATTCTGGAGAATGGCAGAAGCAAAAAATTGCTTTTGGCTTCAGATAAAATCTTTAGGTTTCAAGAAAAAACAAACTTGTTTCTTTGGACGAGAGAAGTCAAAGGGGGGACAATTCAAATGTTTTCATTACCACATGAAACGTTGGAAGTCTCTCCTCATGTCAACATATCCAGTCCTACAATCCAGCATTTGATTCAGTAGTCATAAAAGTTTGCAGACTACTTCCCAGAGGACCCATAACATGGAAATCTTTGGGATTTGGACACTGCGTTGAAAAATAAACCAATGGAACTATCAGCAGTCGATATCCCTCTTTGTCAATACACGCATCAAAGTTCTATTGCCTTTCACCACCACCGGTTTATGAGAGTTGAGGTTTTTGAATGTGATTGTCACAAAGTTAAGGGCAAGGAACAAACTGAAACCAACTTTGAACACTACCCTGCATGTCAGCGTCTCACCCATCACAACTCAATCTTATTATTTTCCAGAAGCGAGCCCAAGTGTCTCACTGTAGATTAGCTATTTTTGGTCATTTCAGCTGATGGTGCCATGACACATATTTACAGCGAAGTTCATTTTTTTCTCTTTTTAATTTTTTTTTAATTTTTTCGTTACCCTCGCTACCTATTTATTTGGGTAGGTGGTCCTTGGAAATGTTTTAACAATCAGAAGTGGGTGTTACGTTATAAAAGGTCGAGAGCCCCTGGATTAGTAGGTTAAACACCAGATGTCAACTCGTATAACAATACGGGCTAAGGTCACATCGTTCCAGACCTTCTCACTTAAGTGCTAGACTCTAAAAGCATTCAAATAACCTCAAACTGGTGGTCTGAGTTTCGTGTTTGTCAAGATCCTGTACTCAAGCCATGTGAACAGTGAGTTGAGTGGGAGATCAGTAGTAAGCTACTAAATGGCACATCATTACCTCTCATAAATCTAAAGTAGAAAACCTGCCCCGGATGTCCTGTAGTTTAGATGTCCTTATTGAGCATCCATCAGGACTTGTCCTTCAGTTGTTTGACTACTTTTTGCAAATGCAAAAGCAGCTATTGCCGATATTTAATTGATACGATAGCTAAAATAAACAAAAAGAGGTTGACACATTTCTGAATCATTTGCCAGCGACGCAGTTTATCCCCTTGGGTTCATCAGACAGCGGGGCGGAAATGGAAACTGAATGCGACGTAAAATCGTCGAACAGCGCTTATCAATAAAAAGTCCCTTGACATTCAGTTTCAGGGAAATAAACTAAATGGAAATCTAGTGACATTTGAAATAATTGAATTAATTCCAAATGTTCCACAGAAGTCATTACCAGGTTGAATTCTCAACGGAGCAGTGTTTCCTAATCGCATTACATCACCATAATCACGTCCCGCCTCCGTTGTTTTGAATCAGAATGAGAAGCTTTATTCATTTGTCATTGCACATAAATACAATGAAATGTTTGCTGCATTTAATCCCTACCGTTTTATAGGAGGAGAGAGCTGCTGCAGCAGCAACTCCAACAGTTTTTTCCTATTGTCTTGGTCAAGAGCACAGGCTGGAGTACTAACTCTCATATGCATGTCTTTTGAAAATTAGATAATTAGTGATATGAACAATCTATTTCATTAGATATTAATGCTATGAGGACTGGAACAGCAACCCAGGATCAAAGTGAATAAACCATGCAGCAATATAGGAACAGACTCAACTGTTGTCTTATGTGAGGGGGTAGAATGCGTATGGGGTGAGTGCCCCCCCCCATCCTGAAGAGAGGTTCCTGAAGACGTTTTTGATGACCTGGTTATATTTGGTACTGGGGCCATAAGAGCTCCATTTGTGGCCTAGCACATGGTCCCCTAAATGATACTCATTGGTAAGTCAGGCCCTTGTCCAACGCGACCCCTGACCCGAGTCCCGGGAGCAGTCCTCACACAACATGACCACTTGCTCATCCAAATCTCTAGGAAACTGACGTGCTGCCGATCAAGCTGTCTCTCTGCTTCTTCAGCTTCATCTTGAAACCAAGCATCTTAGTATTTAACGGGAGTAAAATGTCCTCCAAAAACAAATGTGTCGAAGCAAACTGTCTTCTCTGGGAGTGATGTAAAATATCACATTTCAATATAAAAAACTCTTAAAAGTCCTCATCCTTAAATCTGAATCCACCAGGTCTGGACATTGATCCCATTGTTGATCTCAAGTCTTCACTGTCACAATTGGCTAGTTTGATTCAATTCCTTTGCAGGAACACGTTTTGGTTTTCTGAGATTGAAACAAGCCTTCCAGTAGGAAAGCCAAAGCACTTCTGTCATTCCATAAGGTGTCATGCTTTCAAATCTACATGCGTACGCTAGGGGAAAACCTCTGCAGATCTTGGACCACGGCGCTGATTTTCCAGGGCTGAACATGAAAATGGACACGTTGCAGTGAGATGCCTCAAAAAAATGAGAACACTGTAGACAGAACAGCACCATTCAGGTAAGAAGCACAGCACACTACAGTCAAATCCAAACACCACACCTGCAGACGTTTATAGGGATCAGACACTAGTAGAGCCCAGCATAGTGATTAAAAAACAGACAGACAAGTCTCTCTTTCAGAGCAGCAGGTACACTCAAAGATTTAAAGGAAGCTCCTCCTGTAGGCATTCCTGTTCTCATTCTTCTTAATGACTCCTCAACAAAAACCACACCTCGCTAAGCTTTTATGCCTCACCTTTTGTGCTGCTTTCTGCACTTCCAGTGTTCTTCCCTGGGCAGTGAAACGATTCCTTCTGTTACAGATTCTATGATTAAAGTCATCCGATAGGAACATCCACGATAAAAAAAACCCCAAACCATCCATAAGCAGTCCATCGAGTCGACTGCGAAGACGCAGAGCGGCCACGGGACCCGTAGCCTCTTTGATTTTCAAGATCATCTAAAAGATAAGCTAAAGCCAGGAACTTCGCTTTTCACTCCGAGAGGACGTGATCCCTCATAACCTAATCCAATCCTCATCATATCGAACACAGACATGTTTGCGAATGCATCCACCATAGAGGACCAACACTTTCATGGGAAAGTATCAATCAAAATCTATTTAGAGCCTCCCGAAAATATCATGTGAAGCTGCATCGTCCGAATAAACCAAATCATGTCAAGGTGTTGAAATTAATTCACTTTCAAGTCAAGTTAGATCGGGTTCTAAAAAAAACAGACACTGCAACCGAGTACAATGTATCCATCCAGCAGGTTTTAACTGGCATGGTAAACTAATAGATGACCTTTGAAAGCGTCCTGATGTGGCGCTCCAGCTCCAACGCACCCACACACTGAAGGACGTGCCGTGACATGCACCTGCAGAGCTGGTAGTATCAGGAAGAAGCATTTGTGCTTCTAACACCATCTCCCCTGAATCACATCAACTTACTTGCAATGGGCTGAACATCGGGGTTAAACGAGACATTAATGGGGGACAATGTGAGTGCGAGGTACGTTATATATTCCCTCGTTTCATATTTCCGCCCACGAACATGCACAGTAGTTGTATCCGACGTTTGCTTTGAATGGGATTTGTAGCTTCCTTGTTTTTTAAAAAAAAACCTCTCGATCGGTCTCGAGTCATATGTTGCTGCCATCTGAGAAAGGGTTCCAACGCACATCGGGAATGGAGTACTCACTGGTGCTTGTGGATGACGGCGTTGAAGAGCTTGCCGTCCCTCCAGCTGGTTGTGAAGTTGTCACAGCGGATCCCCTGGTAACCGTCCGTCATCCTCTGTGACCAGAGCAACAGTTTCTCCTTGGCCGACATGTCGTCTGACTGGCCATTGATCTGGATATCCGAGATCTGAGGAAGAAAAATCCACGGTTAGCGGGCAAAGGGTGCGACATGATGCAGGATATATGAGAATATATGCTTCGAGGAGATAGGGGAGAAATTAGTCATACGTGAAAATCAGAAGTTGGAATTTGAACTAAATCACAGACACCCACGTGTTAATGCATGTGTTTAATTTATGTGACATGTGGAACAAAGAAGAGTAGATAACCCGGCCTACACACTAGGATGATGGAGGTGAATACACCGCCATTGTTGCAGCAGCCTCAGTTCAAATTGAAATGAATTCTCAAGGCTTAAAAGTCGGCATGTGACCAACACAATGTTGGAAGGCTGGTGTGAAAATGAGCATTTTATAATCTCTCATCATGTTTGGATCATTGGTGTATTATGTTGCTGTAGGATATTGTTTTCCATCGCAGGGAACAGTAACGGTTCTGTCTGGTCACGTCTTGAAAATGACTGTTATGATCCTGGATTATCTTCACACGGGGAGGTTGGAGATCCGAAATGGGATGAATCATAGTTGCCGAGGCTCCCATTTAGTGCTAGGTTACACAGCTTTGGTGCACTTCTCACCGGTTATGCGTGTGTATCTTTTTACGTGTGTGGGTGTGGTCTACGCACGCAGGTATGCGCTGTAATTAAAATCCTCCACCCAACAAAGTTTCACCCTAAGGTTCCACTTAACTCGAAATCTTCTCTCAGACCGGTGGCAAAGCCTTCATGACTCACTGGGAGCCCAAAGCCTGTGGATTTTTGAACCCTCATCAGTTATAATAGCTACAGTCCGTTTCTTCGTCTGGCTCGGGTATCACAGCCTTAATTCTGGAGACACAAGGGTGTCCCATCTTTCCAGAGCACTGTCCCTCTTTTAAAAAAAATAAAATCTCATACCACTCCCCAGGGTGTGGCTCCTGCCTGTTCACTCGGTGCAGGGAGATTTCTGGCTGTGGCTCAGGCACAGTCAGGAATAGGAGTGGCCTTGGCCTGGGTGGTTTAACAAGACATTGCTAGGAGTGTTTGTCATCAGTCAGTTGTATTGTAGCACTGACACACCCTCCCGCTTGACTGCCAGGTACGAGGAGACTTACACGCACACCACTTTGACGTACATACAAGGGCCTCTGAATTCTCCCTTCCTGCAGTCTGATTTTATGTCTAATGCTTCAAATGTCGTATTTGAGTATGATTTGAGCCTGTTTCGATCACTTTCTGAGATCCCGAATGATTGGTTTGGAGGAGATCCGTAGAGGCAGCCTTTAGGCGGAGATCCCAGAGAGAGGAGAGAGGGCTTTAACAGTAATGGAACCAAACACTGACAGAGTGGGAGACCTGGAAGTGAAGAATGATGGTCCATATTAAGCCCAGGGTCAGCTTTGGGTTCCCATCGGCTATGTCATCATTCCTGATGTTTACCAGCTTGACCTTTAAAGAGATTTGGAAAAGGGCATCGGGGGAGTCGAGGTTAAAAAAATACAACAACAACAACACGGTGACATTATTATCAACTTGTCACAATGCTGTTTAAGCATACATCCGGCAATGAGGTGCCTAAGTGCACTGTCAAAAATGCTCCATCAATGTACTTCCATTTTTTTTTAAATTTTGAACCGTTTAATTCATATTTAATATTTCCTACCTGGCGGTGTTTTAAGAAGTCCAATGCAATCTGTACATTCTGTAGTTTGTGGAAACGCATGCGTCCTTTCTCCCTGGGCTGAAGAGAACAGAGACGAGATAAAGTCATTTTAAGGGATATTACAGATAGTAGGAATCGATGTCAGCTTCTGAGAGTATCCCGTTTGTGCAGATGAACTGGGGTGGAATGAAAAGCATCCAACAAAGAGGCAGAAATGAATGGTAGGAAAAAACAGAACATCACGAGTAACACGGTAAAGTGAAGGTTTTGAAACAAGGAGAAAATGTTCATGTTTTTAAAAGTTTCTGAACCAAACATGGTGCTTTTTTTTTAACAACTCCTGTTTTTACCACCGAAGGATTTAAAAAATGGATTAAATACGAAAAGAAAACCATTTTAGAGCAATTGAATAGGGGAATACATTCTCATGCATTTGGCATATGGATGAACCATTAACACGGTCGGTTATTAGCTCGGATGTTTAAAACCAAGGTACAATCAGTGAAAACATATTGAATCACGACTTTCTAGTTTCAGTTAAATCGAGATGTAATGAACACAATTAAAGCTATGAGGAACAAAGAAATATACGCATGTACTCAAATTATCACTCAAAAACTCATTCCATATGCCAAAGCAATGCAAAAGTGTTCAATAGTGTGCCAATGGGTCCTGCAAGTGTTAGCAACCCCAACTGAAGAATTAATACTTCCTCGTCTATCCAACAAATGGATGCATAATGCAAACGTGTATTTTGAAAAATATTGATAAATGACACAGAAATAAAAGCCAAAAATATTTTTTTTTACTGCCGTAACACATGATCATGCAAAGCGACAAAATTAAGGGGGGGGCATTAAGAAGATGCGCTAGTTAATAACCCACTCACCAATCGTACACTCCTGACCAAGTCTCTCTCTCGTGGCTAGCTCCAACAGGAGCAGTGCAAAGAGAGGAGGCCAAGGCCAAATGGAAAATTTGAGCACACAGAGACAACAAATGCAACAGTAAGAGAAAAAGGGGGAAGAGTAGGAGGAGAAGGTAGAAAAGACAAAAACAGGGTTAAGGTAGGAGCAGAGTTCACAAAGGTGAGAAGAAGTCAATGTGGGACTAAAGTGTCGAGGGCCATCGTAGGCGTTCCTGGACGCAGCACAGGGGGCATCATAGAGGCACACACGGCCTCTGTGCAGAGCTGAACCGGCCGATCATCAGTTTTGTTGACATGACAACCACCGATGACTTTCCACGCCCTGTTACGCGTCAGAATTCGACCTAGCAAAGCCTCAAAGTCAGAATCCTGAGGAATAATATGTTAAATTCCATTTTGACACTATCAATGTCACATTTGTGACAAATACCAATATGAGCATATCTAAATAATGAGCTACTTTTTTTGCAGTTGTTCACTTCCACGGTTATTATCCAGACTTTCCGAGGGATAATGACACAGATTCGTGGCATTGTACATCTCCAGCACAGTGGCCAAATGCAGATGAATGAGGTAGTTGGCAGCAAGTTTAAAAGACGCAGCAGTTCGTCAGTGTGGTTAGTAAGCAGACTGAGATTGAGATACTTTACAATCATTGTAGCCATACAACCAAATTGTCAGAAAGGAGCATCAATAGAAAAATAAGATGAAGAACAAGATCAATAACAGAGACTAGAATATCAAGGCAAGTAAACAAGATAAATATGAGGTAGTTTCCTCCACATCAAACAAGGCACTTGGATGAGATAAGTAATCAGTGACAGTACAAAGAGGTATTATACAACAAATTAGAAGTAGTGTTTTCTATCTGTACATAATATATAAAATGCACTTTTGTATGGCAAAGATCTCAGTTCCCAACAGCTGTGGGAGGTCATGTGGTGATGGAGGCTCTGGGGAAGACGCTTTTTTCAGCCTGCTAGTTGGGATGTAAATGGTCCTATACCTCTTCCTCAATGGTAAGGGGACAGACAGACTGTGACCTGGGTGGCTTTGGTCCCTACTTATGTAGCACATGGCTAGCATACACTATATTATCTAGGTTTGGGAGCACAGTTCTCACAATCCTCTGGGCCAATTTTACCACCCAGACAAGAGTCCTTCTGGTTTTGGGCGGTGCAGCTGGCATTCCACACGGTGGCACAGCAGCTGAGGATGCTCTCTGTGGTGCTCCTGTGAAAGTTCACTAGAACCCGAGTGGGACGTTTGGCCCGTTTGACTTTTCTTAGGGAGGGAAGCCTCTGGTGAGCTTTCTTCACTATTTAGGTGTGTTAAGAGGCCATGAGAAGTCTTTCACGGCATGGATTCCCAGGAATTTGACCAATGACCATCTCCCCCATTTATGTGGAGAGAAGGGTATGCGTGGTCATGCTGGATCTCCTAAAGTTCACAGTGATCTCCTTGGTTTTTGTGATGTGCAGGACTAGATTATTGTCTGAACGCCATTTGATCAGATACAGATCATGAGCTTTACCAGCAGATAGCGTAACATCAGGAATCGGAACACTGGTTCAATCATCTTTGTGTTTTTCTACCGCTATGGACAATCCTGACATGGTAGCAGAGGCGACTGACATTTTGATCAGATCTCTAAGAAATGGGGTCCTCAGATGCCTCTGAAACCACCAAGCATACCACAGATCTCAGGCGAGTATGAAGTATAAATCATCAGGCTGGAGATGGAACCGTAGGTTAAGGAGCCACTCACCAGTGTTTCTCCAGAAAGGACCTCCAACAGAGAGATCAAGTTATGTCCATCCCTGAGATCCTCATACAGGTCAGTCACATGACGTTGTGCCTGGTAGTAGAAAGGGACAAAAAGACAATAAGACATAGTCACAAAGTCACAAGAAGAGCATTGATACTTTTGACATTCCAGGAATTTGAATTAGTAATTTTTCTCATCTCTCTTTCTGTATAACACCTTAATTGAGCAACGTTTATCTCAGTCCTGCAGATGTTTTTTTTTTCTTGCAGCGCTCCCGACCAGTACAATTCTACACAGGTCAGAAATGCATAGCAAGCATCCTGACTAACACTTGATGACACCTGAGGCCAAATGTCAAATGGCAGCTGCCACCCTAGACAGTTTAGGAAGACAGGACTGCTCGTTAAAAACAAGAGTGTTCAAAAGAAAAGAAAGTGATGCTTCTGCGAGGTTGAAACTGGTACAGACAGGAGCAGCATGTCACGTAAGAAAAGCAAACCGAGTCTGGTGATCTCAACATCAGCTGACGAACACAGTCCAAGTCTGTTCCCATTCAGTTTTGAATGTTTCATTTGCAGGCACACTTAGGTAGGTGGCAGTGAGATTTGTGGTATCCTTCCCTCATACGGGTGAGGCGTGTGTGATCTCAAACAGGCAGAAAAGCACGTGGCAGAAGAGGAGAAGAGATGGACCAAGAGGACAGGGGGGGGGTTGTGCGAGGGGGAGAGGATGTGTGGATGCTGGAGGGTTCAGTCGACATATCAGGTCAGACACCAAGCACACAAACTGGCCAATTAGTGTTGGTTGCTTGCTCCAACCTGCTTGCAGTACCTACCTCTGGTCTCAAATGCTGAGTAGAAGAAGAAGGAGGGATAAAAGGCCGAGGAATGATGAATGAGAAATGGATGAAAGTACCAGAAAACAAACGGGGAGAGAGAGAGAGACAACAAGGAGATAAGAGCAGGTGATGAAATATAACCATAAGACATAGACCAAGGCCTACGATGATAAAACATGTCTCTATACAGTCAAAAAGCTAATTAAATGTCTTCGAGATGAAAAGTCAAAATGACTCATTTTATTTCCATGGTATGATTGAATGAATAGATTAGAGCAGTGGTTCTCAGCTGCTTTTCTATGGTGCCAAATAGATCCCTCCATTCACATGTCATGGTCTAAAACCTCTCTGACTGGAGAAACTGGAACAGGTGAATACGGTGAATCTGGCATGATGGAGAAGTAGCAATACTGGGGGCGCTCCAGGACTGGACTGGGAACCACTGCAAACTAGCTGAACTGCTAGTTGGCTCACTACTGTAATGAGCAGGGATTTGGTTCTGATAACTGGCCTTCTTTCTTAGGCGGTCCTTAAAAAATTAAAAAATTAAAGATTCTCCTATCAGTCCCAGAAGAGGAAATTTGGATTTCTCTGAATTTTAACCCATCCTATTGTATAGGAAAAGTGAGATGCCAAGATATGGCACACGGGGAGCAGTTAGGGGTTCAGTGTCTTGCTTAAGGACCCCTCGAAATGCTTTCTGTGGGAGTGCAGAAAGTTGTGTCGAAGTGTCCTAGAGCAAGACACAGACCAACCCCTAACTACTCTCTGGGTACTATGACTGCTCCTATGTAATAGGATGGGTTAAATTACCTGAGTGATTAAGATTAGTATTAGGATTAAGTTTTTTTTTCATGTCTCCTCTCTCTCGATATTTCTTGATTTCCTTTTATACATACAACTTTAATGTTGTTGGGGATTGGCACGGCCGGTATACTGCGGATTAAAGTTAGTTAACAACGTGGCCGCTAGATGTCAGTGTTCTCCTTAAAAAATCTTCCACAATCATGGCAAAGACAGATACTGTACCATCTGGTTAATACGTGTTGCTATTACAATGCATAGTTGTGATCACCATAATTTAAAAATAAATGAAGTTATTTGGGAGGTTTTTCTTCAAAATGAAATGTTTAAGGTAGAGGTTCATGCTTTGCTTGTTTGCAGGGGGCATCCAGGCCTATCTATTCAGTGCCCATCAAACTCTCCTGTCCATCACTGCAGCTCAATTGTTCCAGACTGGAAAGTATTGTCACACATTCTCATTGTGGCTGCTGACAAGCTGAACATACTGGGCTCCAGCTTTCTGGGGAAACAACAGCTCACGACTAACAGATATGTTTTTACACAATTCTTCTAAGCTTTTATTCACCACCTAAAAAAAAGTGAAACGGCCACTGATAATCAAATATGCTTCCCACTGTGGATACAAGGAAATGTATTCATCCCGTGTCTGTGTGCCTTCATTCTGCAGCCTGCCTGACTTCCCTCTCCTGTCCACGATTAGATTTATAGGGTAGGGGAAACTACTCAGCGGCTCATTACAGCTACTCAAAGGCTGAACCCAACCTAGAATCTGTCCTTGTCAAGCCATAGATTAAAAACCATTAGGGGGGAGGGGGCTTCTCTACAGCCAGACAATTAACACTTACTTCCCTGAAGGTGCTGATTCTTTGTAAGGGGGCTATTCTAGTAGTGGACATTACTGGGGACAATGTTAATACTCGATTATGCATGCAAATAAACAGGATGAGCTACATATAATAGATGATATTCTTTTAAAAGTCTTAAAGATTTACATCACCGAGCCATTTTGCGGTAATATAAATGTGATCGGTCAGAACTTATCCAACTCGTATACTCCCACGCGCGGGAAGGTTTCTTTTAGTTTAAGCCAGGCATGCATGCAAGCGAGCGTCCCGGAGCCTGGGGTCTGTGCAGCACATGTGCCACTGTTGGCCCAATCAACATGGGCGCTGGGCCCAGACCAGAATCTGCCTTTTCAGAGGGGGGATGAACAAATCCAGATGTCTATGACTCACCCGAATATATTCTCAGAAAACTCCTGAGAGTGACGAGGGCTGGGGGGAGTGTGCGTGAGCGTGAGTATGCGTGTGTGTGTGTGTGTGTGTGGGAGGGGGGCTTGTTCCTTTATACAAGTAACAGAATATGTTGACACTTCAGAGTCATGGAAAAGAAAACAAATCGCACCACGCTTCAGGTTTTTCCCTCTTGTCCCATTCATTTCAAGAGAGAAAGATGAAGGGTTTAATATCCCTCAAGTGAAGATGGAGAATAATGTAAAGGGTCGTTGAGTCTCAGGCCACTGGTATTTAGCAGCCAGGGGGCCATTTTATTGATGAAGAATGTGTGTGTCAGTGGACCGGGGGGCAGTTGGTTCTTTCTAATGAGAGACTCTCGAGTGAGTAGTTTGGCTTGTTAGGTGGACTCGATCCTAACTGTACACTTACTCCCCCGAATGTGACCTCGGTGTGAGGAACCGGACAGTTTTCAGGCCTAGGTGTGGGTATGGCGACATCGTTTCCAAATCGATGACAGACTGGACTTCTGGTAAGCCTCCCTGTCGCAATACTAAATTAATAAGTGTGAATGAATGAGTGACTAGCCCCGCCCCTCTCTGTGTGTGTGTGTGTGTGTCAGTGGCAGTGTGTGGGGACATTAGGTCATTTTACCCAACACAGACTGTGGATATGATCAACTAATCTAGTCTCACAACACACAATATCATTATAATGTGATGTAGCACTCGTGGGTGTGTGATGAGTGATCCCACCCTGCTGTCACAATGTGGTGTTGCTGTGGTAAACTGCATACACAAAATCAAGACCCCATTGCTGCCTATATTAAGAATAAATGCCCCAGAATAGACCCCGGACCCAGTAATGAACAAACCACACAATCTAATCTACACACAAAGGCACAGAAGTACCCTCCTGAGGCCGGCAAGCCTCTTTTGTAGGAGTCTGAGTCAGAGCTGCCTTGGTTCGTTCATGGTTGTGAGTTTCAAAGAGCAGCATCACATCTGAGCTTAAAGCTTTACACAGAGCTTGCCGGCACTTGTTACATTATCTTGAGGGTGTGTGGATTCCTTCAAGTAGAGTCGATGCAAAAGCCCGTGTCCTCTGAGAACCTCATTCGGATGAAATGCTAAAAACAAACTTTAACAGAAGTGAAAAAGTTGCTCCGCTGTGGTCGAGGACCAGTTAAAATGAAGAAACGTGTAATCTCTCCCTTGTCCCGGGCCAGAGGAAATTCAACGACTTTCTCTCAACAGCTTTTGTGGTAATTATGTAAGAAACCAGTTATCCACATGAGGTGCAATGACATTTACGTTGCAGCTCATTATGGGAATTCATCTAGAAATGCAACTATTTCCTATGACCATAATTCATAACACAAAGAGGTGTGTGTGTGTGTGTGTGTGTGTATCACTATGGTCCTCATGATATCAGGAAGGCTTGTGGTCAGAGATGAAGAGACAGATGGTTCATACCTTTATCAGGTGCTTGTTCACCCATTTTGTGAATGTCTTCTTCTGCACTCGATCCCGCTCATCTGCAAAACACACACACACACAAAGAGAACACAAACACTTGAGCATGGGTGAGCATGGGTCACGGATAAGATATCTGCTCCACGGCCGTGGACCAGCCACAGCGGGGGTGTGGGGAACATTTTTTTTGATTTTGCAGCAATGTTTAAGGTGGTCTTTGAAAAGAAGGCTGTAAAACAGCCAGAACGTGTGTCGTGCGTAGAGGATCCCTCTACAAGTGTTTTACCAGTCCAAACATCAGACGTCACCAATGCCAGAGTGAGCGTCACCACCACCACCACCCTTCTGGGGGATGAGAAACGGTTGCTTGCAGGGACGACGTCATAGGTGTAAATGGCTTTGTCTGTGCACACCTGTGTCTGAGTAACGGTGTATCAGTGAACAGTCATCGTCTGTCGGCAGATGTGCCCCTGTTTGCAGGGGCACGTCTCTGAATGAAGACATCGGTGCACGCCACGCCTCAGGCGACTTCCAGGTGGGCAACCGCTTAAACGGACTCAACACTGTCGGGTTTGAAAAGTATTTTGACAGCACAGTCTTAAAAAAAAAAAAAAAAAAAAAAAAAGTCATTACTCGTTAGAAATGTCCCATGTGTGACGGTTAATGGCCTGCGAAGCATTTTCTCTCCCACATAGTTTTGCTGAACAACAAACAGCAATGTCTGAGCCTGATGTGAATAGGGAACACACCCACTACATCAACATACGCACCCAGCTCCTCGAGTTACTGCTGGTGCTTTGAGTTTAGTCTGTGGACACTGGCAATGACCGCGAGGCAAATAACTGAGTCATTCATCAAGAATGATAACTGTGCCGCAAAGATTACGCTTTTATTCTGAAATTCCAACTGTCTGTTGTTTATCAACTGGGGGAAAGAAAAATACACAAACAAAACAAACAAAGAAATAGATCGATAAATAGATAGTAAATAAATAAATCGAGAAAACAAACACAGGAATAAATAGGTGAGGAAATCATGGTGGCTTATCTAAGAATGACTGTTCATTAGCGTGAGCCATCTACTCGCTTTTCCTCAATAACCCTGCCTTTAAATGAGACGACCACCCCCGAGCCATGTGACGGAATCCCATTCCAACTGCGTTATCCCATAACAATCATCGCAGCCGACACAAAGTCCTGTGCCTTTTGTTATCAGTATTTCAAGGCCGTGATAGGCTATCTCACAGGAAAAAAAAACTTACTGTGCACACCCTGCCATGTAAAGCGGTCTGAAACGTAGGACACGGATTCACGACTGCAATAAAACAAGATACCTGGTGGCTATGATGGGCTTGTGTAATTCGGTGGGTGTTGGCAGCTGTAAAATGGTGTTGCCATGGAGACATGATAGGATACAGAGGGCATCATAACTCTGACAGTCTTGTGCCGCGTTAAAACCAATCAGGTCCCCCCAGGGGCTGTGTGATCTCAGTTCCACTTTTTCTTGATGTTGGTAACTAATATGTCCATCAAAGATCATCTCAGAGAAGAAGTAAATGCTGGACTGTGTCCCCAAAGTTTAACTATGGTCTGAAGGGTACAAAGGTAGACTCCCCCCGCGCATCGCTGATGGAATCGTGGAGCTCAGTCGGGTTGTTGAAGTCCTTTCACACCATGTTACTCGAAATATACGCACGCACACACATGCACACACAAACACACACGAGTCCTTTCCTCCATTCATTTATCAAAAGGTCCGTTTCTATGTGTCATGATTGATCCCGATGTTGCGGGATGGACACAAACCTGGCTGATGCATGGTAGACTAAGACCGGATGCCTTTTCTGATGTCCCACAGTGGGATCGAAACCACAACAACTGGCTTCCATCCATCCATCCATCCATCCATCGTCAACCGCTTATCCGAAGTTGGGTCGTGGGGGAGCTGGAGCCCATCTCAGTTCTCATTGGGCGAAAGGCTGGGATACAGCCTTGAAGGGTCACCAGTCCATCACAGGACAGAGCAGGTAAGGGAACAGTGTCTTGCTCAAAGACACTTCGACACACTTCTCTGCAGGGGGGTGGGTGGGGGGCTCGAACCTGCAACCTTCCGGTTGCCAGAGGACTGCTCTACCCACTGAGCCATGCCGCCCCAACAACCAGCTTGAATTAACAAAATAAAATCAAACTATTGAGGTATTTCTTTGTTGTCTGATATGGAGTTTCATGTAGAATTTACAACACTTATGCCATCACACCAAACCAAACCAAAACCAAAACGTTGACTTTAGCTCAACGTGAAACGGACAGTAAATCCCCTAAAAAACATTTTGGAGTTGAGGTTAAAGCAGTATTTCAATACAAAGATCTGTTGAGTGACGATGTGCTGAATAAGCATTTACAACAGCTTGGACGTGGGGGTTTACCACCTGGTCAGCTGTGAGAATGCTGCTCAGTACATCAGGAAATCGGTGCGACTGTCCATTTGGTCACCACACAACGAAGGACTTCAGAAACCAAAAGTGCAAGTGATGGATATCCCCCATATCATATCACCGCGAATCAAGACAACAGGAGGCTCTGATTTAACCACAGAGCTCCTCTTCCTCAGCTGAAACGACACCATCGCCTGAGAGAACCTGAGATACAGAAACACCGCCATCCGCAGAATGAGTCCTTTAGATTGCAGGAACCATTTGCCTGCACCTTAAAGCCAAACAACATAGCATCTGAAATCACTGCCGTAATGCCACACTTGCCTCTCCCCACAGATGGGGAGGGTAAAAAAGTGACTTCTTGCCCTCTGGCATCTGACAACAGAAGCAATGAACACATTAAAGGTCTGCAACCATCTAATGGTTATGGTTAGTACTGCCATACCTTTCCTGCCATCCATAGCTTTCAGCATCCCTTGGTAGTACCCTTCATCTGAGGGCACCCTGTCTCTGCCCATGCTGTTAGAGGAGAGATTCCTGTACCTCCCCTGCTGAGAGTTCATCGTCCCTGTGCCTCAGTGACGCTCTAAACACTGAATAATAGTGATGAAACAATTTATAAAAAAAAAAAACAAGACTCGGAATAAAAGTCAGAATAAATCGGATGGCCGCTATCCCTTCAGACAAGCATCTGCTTCTATAGCTGTTGGGTATGTCTCCGGTCCTTTTGGTCGTGCTGCTGCTCGTCTCCGAGAGAGCAGTCAAAGAGCATGGAGCCCGTAGCCACACTCCAAGTCAGCACTTCCACAAAGCCTATGATTTCTTTCCCTCCTTCTTTCTCTTCTTTGCTCTGAGCTTGGCTCTGCCCTTGCTTTTCTTCCTGCTTCCCTCTCTTTCTGTTCCTCTCGCCTCTGAATAAAGGGCTCCTCAGGGCTACGGAGTCTTGGCCTGTCCCTGTGTGTGTGCGTGTGCGTGTGTGTGTGTGTGTGTGCGTGCGTGTGTGTGTGATGTGTGGATTACGTGGTGATGCATTTGGAGGACATTGTGGGTAGGGCGTTGGACACACCCCTTCCTCTGCTCTGTCATGCTGGCAGACTGAGAGAGAGGAAGGGGCAGGTAAAGACAAGGTGTGGTACCTAGTGTTGGGAAACACTCCGCCTGTATCCACTCTCACTTAATGGTTTGTGTAAGGGCGCAAACCCCGCCATGTCTGACTGACAAACCCAAACAACCCCACTCACAGAGTGAAACTCTCTGCTTAGCTTACTGAAAGTCCTGATATTTCACAACCGTATAACGCCATAGCCAGCACAGGGCTTGATAATACACGGGTATAGAATGCGTTCCTTCTTCACCTGTAACAAATCCATTCATGCTTGTAATAAGGTGAAGGGAGCAATAAACTGAATCAAGCACACACACACACACACACACACATTTACACTACTCTGGTAAATCACTTTACAGAGGCTTCATGGCTTGGATTACTCATTGTGATGAATCAAGAAGGAATTGAGGTGGGGCTGGGTAATGGAAAGGCCCCTATATATAAAACCGTGTCTGTGCTCCCTCAGCCCTATGTTACCTATTATATAAACTTCACCTAACCTACATTAACCTGACTTTAGCCTCTTTGTGACCCTTAACTTAACCCAACACTTATCTTCACCGATCCTTAACTAATAGCTAACCTAGTTGATACCCAACCCTCCGGCTGGGGGTCAGCCGGAAATGACCACCCAGGTTTGATCTCAACCCACAGCGTTCTCTGCGATTCCCCACAATCCATCCGGGTCCGGCTCCACCCCCGCAAGACTTTTAGGGAATCTAGCAGCATTGTGTTATGACTAGATAGGCCTTTGCTTTAATTGCAATGCTTGACCTGCTGACTTTCAACAAACTGTCCCTCTGCTGGGCTCTTCTAGGTGCTGGTCCGCAGCCCTAAAGGACAAGTGTGACTACTAAAATCTAAAATCAACTGACTTTTGTGTAACTTACTTAGTGAATATAATTCCACGCTTATTTGGGATCCAAGCAGAGCTACAATTTTTAGTCAAGTGATTTGACTTCTGTTTATCCTATAGCAGTGAGGTATAGCAGGATGGATGGATGGATGGATGGATGAGGCATGGACTGGTGGATATATAGATACAGTCATATGTAGACCTGAATGACAGATGAGTAGAGGTCCATCGATAATAGCACAGATAGATACAGACAGATGGACAGATTGATAGACTTCACACACACACACACACACACACACACACACAAAAGGACCTGTCTATATTAAATACAAAACTGCCTTTATTAAAAAAGCAGGATCTTGGTCAAAAGATGAGTCAAGATGACAGAATACTTCTGTCTGGAATCAGTGGACTCTCTGACACGGGCTGGTGATGTCTGGACAAAAGGCTTCACGATCACACAATGGGGATTAAAGGGGGTTTTGTCTGTACTGTCTACAGGTTGATCAACCATACATGTGTGAATTTAAGGCAAAGTACACAATACCAGCTGAATGGGGTGTTCATAATGCAAAAAGTCAAACACAGATTTGGAAACGCAAACAAGTCTGTCCAACATTACAAACAAAGGCAAAACTCTGCTGTTGGAATGATTCAAGCGTTTTTTTAGAAATGGCCAAGGAAGACTTTGTCAGGATGTTGATATGCCCCCTGGTTGACCAAGGCACCATCCTTATCATTGTTTCCCAACTATGTCAGCATCATCCACACACTCAGATAAAGTCCCCTTTTCACCCTGTGTTATGTTTTGTGGGGTTCTCATGTGCTTTTCAACCTTCTCTACCACATCAGCGGAGGCTGTGGTAAGGCAGTTCTCTTTTCCTGCACATAGAATGTTTCCACCAATCAGCCAGCAACCAGGGACTGGGTCATGGACGCCCAACAATCACTGATCTGTGTAGGGAGCAAAGGCTAGCCTGTCTGGGGCTGATCCCACTGAATAGCACGTGTAGCTCAAATTGCTAAAGAAGTTAATGCTGGCTCTGATAGACAGGTGCATTATGGCCCATTGTGTATGGGCCCAAGTGGCCACAGACTGATCCGAGTGGCCATGATGACCCCTGTCATCCCAATGAGGGCTTACCCTCATTGGGTAAAAAGCAGGGAGAACATCCTGAATGGGTCACCACCCAATCTTGTGTGTGTGTGTGTGTGGGGGGGGGGCATAAGGCTGGATGTCCGTGGCATTTTCTTTTTCTTGAATATTTCAAAGTGTCTGATCTGGTAGCTCAACAACATATGCAACAGGGCAGGAGTGTCAGATGAGGATGTTTTTAAAAGACTTTCCATTTTCTTGAGAAAATTCTGACTACCAGTTAACTTCACTGTCTGTCTTTGGGGACACCTCAAGACAACATAAAGTTCAGTGCTACATTTTCTTTCCCCCCATTATAGGAGGATATTTGCATATAGCCCCTCCCCAAAGATGGGAATGGATAGCATTTTGCATTCTTAAATAAGATCGATATTTGGGAGGGGGCATCATGAAGAGGAGCTTTCACTGTTTTTGCAAGCAACTCTTCACACAGAATCCCTTCAGAGACTGTATACAGTAAAACAACAACATGACCCAAAAAGCAGGGTGTGGATCATACCTCTGGTAAATCCCTCACCCTCCAGGCATGAAGAAGGTGCCCCGGTTCCCCACCCCATCTAACATCACTTGACTGCAAAACCTGAAAGTGCTTCTTCCTCCATGTTCTACCGAGTATGGGCCGTTTCGAACGACCTGTAGGAGCACGAAAATACTGGAGTGTTGGTAGCGAAAGTGTTTGTCTTTGTGCATTCACTAATTTAAAGTCAGGCTTGCAGATTTGTCGACACACCTTTCAACCTCCACACAATGTCTAGGCAAGCTAAGGAATTAAGGAGTGGTGAGTGGGGATCTGATTACGTCCTAAAAAGGAAAGAAAAGAAAACGGACGCACCTTGATGGTCTCCCTGCCCAAAGCCAGAGCAAGCCGAGTTCCACATCCTTCAGAAGTTGTTACTTTATGAATGGCCAAAATCCCAAAGACTGTTTATGATGTTGGACGATTGGTGTGAAGTGATTTATTATTGATTCAGTGTCCTTTTTCAGTGGGTTGCCATAGCTAAGTGGGTAGACTGGCTGTCTGGTGATCGGAAGGTTGCAGGTTCGATTCCTGGTCCTGCGGAAAGCATGTCGAGCAGTCTCTGAGGAAGACACTGAACTCACTGCTCCTGTACAATAGTATGGGTCAAATGCAGATCATTATTATATTTCACCTTGTGGGACTGATAAGGGGACCATTATTATTTATCTTGAAATAGATCAAATACTAACTCTGAAATCAAAGGTAGCTCGATAAAATTATATCGTGGGTCTGGACCACAGATGTAGACATGGATCCTGCAATCCACTTTTGGAACATTCCCGTGTTCAACTGAACTGATTCTGTTCCATCTTGAATGGACCTTAAAGGAAGTGTATTTGAGAATCACAAAGACGTTGAATCAGCTCATTTGGTTAAAGGGTTTAGTGAAAGAAGGGGCGGCATGGCTCAGTGGGTAGAGCGGTCGCCTGGCGATCGGTAGGTCGCAGGTTCGATCCCCGCACCTACGGAGAAGTGTGTACCCTGCCTTTCGCCCAATGAGAACGGAGGTGGGCTCCAGTTCCCCCGCGACCCGATTTCGGATAAGCGGTCGACGATGGATGGATGGATGGATGGTTTATTGAGAGGAGCATTTCATCACTCACACAGGTGGCATCTTCAGTCTGAGCTGACTGCAGGCATCCCCACCATTATTAACAATACAGTTGCATAGAAACCAAAAGCAACAATGGTTTCATATACAAAAAGGCTACCGGCTGACGTTTCAGTGGTTATGAGTACCGTTCACAGAGGATTGGGGAATAGTTGCAATCCCAGCATTATAGGATGGCCGTTCCCTCTTCACATAGATGGCCTCTTTTTTTAACCAATTTATTGCCACACAGCACAGACCGGTGGAATTTGTTCTCTGGACCTAACCCATCTTACTGTTTAGGAGCATTGAGCACGCACCATGTGGAACTCAATGAGCAGTTTCAGGTTCAGTATATTGCTCAAGGACACCTCAACATGCCTTCTGCTGCACCGGGGATCGACCCTGCGACCTTTCAATTGCCAGACGACCACTCTACCCACTGAGCTATGCTGCCCCTTTCCCTCCCCTTCCAAACCAGCGTTCCTCTCTATCAGGGATATGAACATCCTCATCTCTTTTTTATTTTAGCCCCTTTTTTCCACCCAAATGACCTGAGTGTCTTTGGATCTTTCACTTTGATGCCCCTCTAGAGTGTCGACAGGAAGGAGGAAGCGGTACCATGCGAGTCCTCCAAGTCACGTGACGACTAGCCCTCGCTATTTTACGGTCTTGCTGGGAAAGCACAGTGCTTGGCCGTCAGAGGAGAATGAAGCAGAGTATTTTCCCTTCACCTAGCCGCGAGCACCCAGATAACCCCGCGGGGGGGGTGAACCTAAAATACTTTTATCCAACCTAACCCTTATCCCCATGTAAGGCTTAGCCAATTATGCCCCACTAACTATGGGCCTCCGGCCGTTGTTGGAAACGGTGCAGCATGACACCGAACATGCACTGAAACATGCACTGAACATAGGTGCCTTAACCTCCTACACCACCGGAGGCCCTCATTTTTGAATGAGCGACCACTAGCCTGTAGATGGGTGTAGACTGCAGAGTCCTGGCCTGTCGTGTTGGCTCTCCTGTGTTGCGCCATCCTATTGCTAAGTGTCTGCTTGGTCTCCCAGATGTACAAGTCACTGCAGTCCTCCCAGTATTTAACAAAATACAATACTGTATTGCTCTGTTTGTGCCGGGGAACCAGATCCTTACGGTGAACCGATTTCTAGTGCAGCGTGGTTTTGGGTTTGTAAGCAGTTGAGACACAGTGTTGGAGAAAATACATGTCTCAACGCTCCCAGAGCTCCCACCAGATACAGAATCACCACTAGTTTACGCTTGAGCAGTTGTTGCCCTTCCTCTCTCTTCGATTGGCTGGTGGTCTGTTTGGGTGTCTTTCTGGTTTCAACAAACGCCCAGTTGGGGGAAACCACACTCAACCAAGGCCTGTGTTTGAGAAAAATCCAGGCGAGGTTAATAACAGCTGGTAAACTAAATACAATTTTAAAGGAAAAGGAAAAAAACCAAAATCGAACAGTTGGGAACAAAAATGCACAGCAGGGAACCCCCTCCTCCAAATGGATTTTCTATTTATGGAGGGAAATACTGCAAGAGGACCAACCCCTGCATGGGGGCGGGTGAGGACACAAGCCACGGAATATCTCAGTCATGAGGTTTCTTTTTTTCTTCCCCTTCCAGAGAAAGACATATCATTAAGGCCTCAACATGCTTATTACACTGCTCCCTTGTCTAGCTTCATCAAAACCAGATGGAATGCTGTGCATTTTAAAAGGAGAAAGGTCTTGGAGAATGTGTGGGAGGTGTATGTGTAATCATGTTGTAGGTTCGATACATAACACTACATGAAACACTACAAGGATAAGTCTCATCCATTTTGTGGCATCTCGTAGATAAAATTCAAGCCAATTAATCTCCGGCAGAAGGTGATCATTTTTGCCTGCTTGTCAATCCACCTGACAGATTGCTCCCACCTCCCCACCTACACGCTCACCTCTCATTAAAACTTAATTATCAAGGCACATCAACTTTCCCCATCTGAAGATAACATGATCAAAATCTTTATGGTATTGTAATGATTAAACCAAGCCAACAACTTTGATTCAAGGAGATAGATGAGCATGCAAAAAACCGAATCTTCGTGTCAGTTTTTCCATGGGGGTGCACTTAAAATCCTGGTGCTGTCTCATCCCCTGGTAAATGACCCACACCCACCCAGCCAGCCAGCCAGCCACACGATGTAAGAGAAAACCTGATTCACTAGATGAGGCCAGTTTCATCCATTGCTCCATGGTCCAGCTCTGAAACAAACATATGCCTGTTGTAAGGACTTTGGACAGTGGACAGGGATCATCATGGGCACTCTGATTGGTCTGCAGAAACTTAACCTTGTGTTCCGTCACGTGTCCATCACAGCCACCATTAACCTTTTTCAGCGATTTGAGCTACAGTAGCTCTTCTGTGGGGTTGGACAAGATGGGCTAACCTTTGCCCCCCACAGACATTTTGTTGGGCGCCCATGACTCCTGTCACTGTTTTACCGGTTGTTCTTTCTTGCACCATTTTTTGTACGAACTGACCACTACTGGGAACACACCACAAGACCTGCTGTCATGGAGATGCTCTGACCCATCCCAATTTGTCCCCTTTGGAAGGTACTCAGATCCTAAATCCCATCCCTTGACAGCTGCTATTATAATGAGATATCATTCACCTACATTAGCCTGGTTGGCTCAATCTGGCATATTCACATTCTAAATGTCCGTTAATTTACACTGTCTCACTTTCCCATATCACCCCTGTTCGTTCATCTCTCCGTTAGATTCCCATTAGATTCTGAATAACCTACAACACCTTGTTAATTAAATTAAAATAAAACACTGCAGGATCTTGCCTCCAGTTATATTTCTAATCTTCTTACTCATCGTTTGATTTACCACAATTCTGAGTTTTAAAACCTCAGCCTTTTATCCATCCCTCACCCCAACTGCAAAAGAAAAAAGGAAAAAAAAGAAAAGTGGCTGTGCCTTGGCAGTTTTAGCCTCAAATCTCTTAACTAATCTTCCCAAATCCATCAGATTTGTGGAATCTCAAAAATGGTTTCGAAAAAAGCCACATTTTCAACGCGAGCCTTTTTATGCATCCATTGTGGACGGTTTTAGCTTGGCCTCTTTCTTTTTGTGCCATGTTTAATTTTCATTTTATTTGTTATCTATTCAGTGCTATTTTTCATGATTGAATGCAGAATAACAAATACACTTTTACTAACTTACTGTCCCTATATATAGATTAATAATAATGCTAATAATAAGTCTAATAATAATGCTGCTAATAATAACACTATTATTATTAATAATAATAATAATAATAATACATGTCAGTGGTTTTAATGTTTTGACCAATCAATATCTGTCTAGCGCTAGTGAATGGACTGTTATGGCGTTAATGCCTGTTAGTAGCAATAGAGGCCTCGTTAAACTAGAGTCAAAATCTATTGTTAACCAACAAAGTGTTGTGTGCATACGGTCATGGTAATTCTGTGTGTTATTTCTGCAATAACCCAACAACAGCTGAGCACCCCGTTTCATGAGAGAAACTGAAAGAATCCTATAAAATGTGTCCGTAAGGGGCCACATTTAAACATTTAGATGAGCAACATTTTATTTCAGGAAGTAGGAATCAGTTAGAAACTGCTGCTGTATCCAATACAAATGCTTTGACACCGACAGTGATATCGAGAATAACGACAATATCATTCCACACGGGACGCAGTTCAAGGTTGTCAAGGTGCTTTCTACCTGCCGATGTGCACGTGCGGCTTTTGCACATGGCCTGAATGTCAGGTCAAGTCAAGTCAAGTGTAATTGTATAGCCCATTATCACAAATGAACTATTTTCCTCGGTGGACTTCACATTAACACAACATTCTGTCCTTAGACCCTCACACCAGATAAGGAACAACTCCCTTAGAAACCCCGTTAACAGGGAGAAAATTAGGAAGAAAGCTCAGAGAGCAGCAGGGGAAGGGTCTCCCTCCCAATGTAAACAACATGATCTTCAGTGATAACTACCCCGGGGCAGTTACTACTGCAATTAAGGACTAAACCATTCGACTTCAGGCAAAGATTGTCAACTTGATACACAGGAGACAATGAGATCGCCATGGTTTCCCTCTCCCCTCTGTTCTATTCTTACATCTCCAGCATAGTGACACGCCTCATGGAGCGTGCACGGTCTTTTGAGGCCAAAACTATTTGTTTTAAGTGCCACGGGGCCCAGCGTTCCCAACAAAAACAGACAAGAGGAGAGAAAAATGTGAGGAACGTGCCATTGTGTGTTTTTCGACACAGGCCTAGGTCATAGGTGAGAGGTTGCAGTGTCGAGAAAGTAAAAGAAGCACGATACAAACTTTGCATGGTTAAGTCATAGCTTTCCTTGTCATCATCTTCTCATTGTATCTCCTTCACTCTTATTAACTCCAGTCCTTCTGCGCTGCCAACATTGGCCTCTGCAGGTTTAGAAGGTGCAGTGTCTGGCAGCCACACCCTACAGAGAATGGAATGTTATGAAAACTGGGATCAGCCCTATCTGCCCACTTTCACTCCTTAACTCTTACTGGGCATGGACTGCAGAATGAGGGCATGGAGAAGATGATGAGGACTTAGAGAAATGTAGCTAACTATATGGCACATAGTTACATCTGGCATAGCCATAGAGCGGTTGATGTTGCCAAACACCAGAAATAGTAGTAGTAATAATAATAATAATAATAATAATAATAATAATAATCAATCACAATCATAATAATAATGATAATAATAATAGTTCCCTTATCAGTTCCACAAGGGGAAATTTGCAGTTTTCTGCATTTGACCCATCCTATTGTATAGGAGCAGTGGGCAGCCACTATGTAGTTTCCGGGGAGTAGAAGAAGTAGTAGTAGTAGTAGTAATAGTAGTAGAAGTAGGCGTAGTAGTAGTAGTAGAAGTAGGAGTAGTAGTAGTAGTAATAGTAGTAGAAGTAGGCGTAGTAGTAGTAGTTGTAGTAGAAGTAGGAGTAGTAGTAGTAGCAGCAGTAGTAGTAGTAGTAGCAGTAGTAGCAGCAGTAGTAGTAGTAGTAGTAGTAGCAGTAGTAGCAGTAGTAGCAGTAGTAGTAGTAGTAGCAGTAGTAGCAGTAGTAGCAGTAGTAGCAGTAGTAGCAGTACTAGCAGTAGTAGCAGTAGTAGTAGTAGTAGTAG
>OMLC01100053.1:0-30536 GCA_900302585.1 Regalecus glesne
CTTTGTTGTCTCAATTGTGACACATAGAAACAGACATTGTTTAGTGTCCTACAATTACTACTTCTACTGCCTTACTACTGCTGCTACTACTATTACTACTACTACTACTACTACTACTACTACTAATACTAATACTACTACTACTACTACTACTAATACTACTACTATTACTACTACTACTACTACTACTACTACTACTACTACTACTAATACTACTACTACTACTACTACTACTACTACTAATACTAATACTACTACTACTACTGCTGCTACTACTATTACTAATACTACTACTACTACTACTACTACTACTACTACTAATACTACTACTACTACTACTACTACTGCTGCTGCTGCTGCTACTACTACTACTACTACTACTACTACTACTACTACTACTAATACTACTACTACTATTACTACTACTATTACTACTACTACTACTACTAATAATAATAATAATACTACTATTACTACTACTACTACTACTAATAATACTACTAATACTACTATTACTACTACTACTACTACTACTACTACTACTAATAATAATAATAATAATAATACTATTACTACTACTACTACTACTACTACTACTGCTGCTGCTGCTACTACTTTTCTCCTGGATCACCACCTGCCATGGTGGAGAAGCTTGCATGTATTAATGACCCCAAGAGCTGTACTGTTTGGAGCTTGACTCCTGGTGGGGTCACCCAAGCCAGAAAGGCCAAGGGGGAGGAGCCAGATGAAGCCCAGTCCATTAAAGGCCTCAATGGTGGAAGTGGTGGAAGATGCTTCCTACTTACAACGGCAGTGAAGGTGGATGAAGGCTGCAACAGAGGGTCTTGGTTCTCCATGCCGTTGGACTCTGGTCACCCCCCCTGCCAGGGACTATGTGGTGGCTGCAGGCACATCGGCCTCTCCATGTAAAAAGCTGTCATGCGTAGGCGTCCTCCCATTACGCGACTCCAGGATTTTTCCCCACAGGACTCAGAAGGATGACAGTCATACTTCGACCCCGAGTGACTGGCGATGATTCCATCTACTACTCCTACCCCGACAACTTCTCCCACTGCTACTTATTACTACAACTATGACCACTTCTCCTACTAATACTACTAATTCTCCGACAGCTACTTTTCTCAGGGTAGACCAGGACTCGTCAGGGAGAACAAAAAACAAATCATTTCATCCTCATGGATACTTCAACAGGAGAGGGGCTCGCCAACAGGAGCCCGAGCTCCCCACAACTTGGTAAGCCAACAAGCAGATACTGATGGATATTCATTTATAGAAAACACATCAGAAATAGTACCAAACTGTCACCTTTTGAACCTTTTGGCTCGGCCCTGCTTACAACAGATGCAGCACTTATAAGGCCGGTTGTCCTAAATTCTCCAATTCTTGTTTCTCGGTTGGAGGGAACTGATCTTCCTCTCATACCATAGACCCACACTGTGATCGATACCGTGTGTTTCTCTGGTATGGTTGTTCCACCATTTGTAACAAGTCACCCATCAGCTACACACATGCACGAGTGCACACACCATCGCTCACTTGCCCACATGAGCATTTGAGCACGCAGAGGAAAAAAACCCAGAGCGCACGAGAGAAATTGGGTCAAATAACCGACTATCTTCATATCAACCTGTGTTAGGTCACCCCAGGGAACACGGCACTCCTCTTGTAAGGTTAAAGTGATAAAGGTCACCTTATCATTCGTCATATCATTGTTATAACACATGGAAAGCTGAGACAGATTGCAGGTCTTTTTCCTCTGCAGTCGTCATCGGCAAGACCTGTGTTTCTTGATGCCTTTGTGCTTGTCAGATTGCATGTGCGCGCGTGTGAATCATATCAGCGCGGGAAGAAGCTCTCTCTTTTTGATGGGACCCCCAGCTCCTCACTCATCTTGCTATTGATTTTCTCTTTGCTTTCCTTTTTCTGTTTTTTTCTTTGCCTTTACTCCCAGGGGATGGGATGTCTCAATTGGCCCCGGTCGAGGAGGGAAAGACAGCGACTGTGAGGGAAAACGACCGAGAGGAAAAAAAAAAAAATCCAAAGAAAAACAGAGTAATTGAAGCCAGAGATAAAGAGAGAGAGGAGGGGCTTGGCCACAGAGGCCCTCACTGACCCCTGATGTGGATCTTGACCTTAGAGGCTACCCCAAGGGTCAGAGGTTGTGTGAAAGTGGCGCTGCGGCGATTCACTCCACTGCTGGGCGATGATGATCTTATGCAGCCTCCTCGGCCTGTCTGACATGATCAGTGTTGCTCCCTGCCTTTGGCTCCCGAGGGCCACACATCCGTCTCCAACCCTCACAGCCACATGAGGCTGGCTAAAAGCACCTTACAGGCAGCGGGAAGGAGCGGGAGGAAGAGAGAGACAATAAGTGGCTCTGTCAGGATGAAGTGGAAGTTTTGAGTGCTGGTGACACAAAGAATGTGTATTATCTCGCCTCCGAAGTTTTTGCTGAATGTCCGTGAACCAGCATTTATCTTTCTCAAGGTTCACTTTTTACACGTCGTGTTAGTCCCCACGTTGTTAGGGTGGATATGGACATAGATACCTAGATGCCCTTCCTGATGCCCTGTAGTGGGATCGAACCTGCGATGCCTGACTTGGAGGTGTGCGCTCTACCACTGAGCTACCACGGCCCCTATCCAACATGTGTCTTTACATTGGTTAAAATTATTGTCATATTCATTCCTCTGTACTTCCAGAATGATCTGCAACATTCCTGTCAACTAGTTTCTCGCAGAGTTCATTGTAAAAAATGCGAATGGACGGAAACATGGTATAAAACAGGTTGTCATTTATGGCACATGTTAAATGTTGTTACGGGTGCTTGACAATATGATATGTAATAGATCACCCAGACCCCTCCTCAATGTGTCTTCATGCATACTCAGTAATCCAGGTAAGGAAGTCACAAAAAAGGTGAATCAGTTCATCTGGACTCAATTCATTATGCTCCAGCTTAATCCAATCCTGGGTTTAGTCTCAATTTGAGGCCTTATTGGAATACATCGGTATGAACAGAGCTATTTTCAGATGTCAAGGGTTCGATGATGTTTTACCACATGACGGAAGTTCAAGTCATAATGGTATAATGTCACTCTTTTATATATACTGTTTATTCCAGTAAATACTATTGACACTTGGAATTGATGGACTGGTTGCAAAGGTTGTGTGTGTGTGTGTGTGTGTGTGTGTATCTTCAGATATTTCCTCAAATGGCACCTTACTCTATCTATGCACTTGAACCTCGAGTCATTGGGTCATTTCAGCTCCAAAGTGATATTTAGTGCTGGGCTAAAATGTCAAACATCATGTCCCTGTCAAAAAGGGTATGAGGCTGATTCCAATATGACCTGGACTAGAAAGACCCAGGTGGTAATAGTGCCCCATTTTACCCCATAAGATCATTTTAAAAAATGGTTTGCAGCTACGTCCACTACTATAGCTCCTCTGTGTGGAGCTATAGAACAGGAAGCTTCAAATGTAATGTTAGAGACATCCTGTAGACTGCCAAACCTTCAAGCATTATCTTAGACCGGTATTTCGGGTTTGGCTTAATGATAGGTAGCAGCTCATCTCACACCAGACAACTGTGACTCTGTAACCCTGTATGTTATAGTACAGGGTTGGCCATGGGGTGCGTGAGAGTCGAGTGATGAAATTCTGAAAAGGCAAGTCATCTCATTGAACCGCTTATCCATCAGTAGATTTCTCAGTTAATTGTGGAGTTCCATCGATCACAGTTTTTAGTACCGATTAAGGATTCTTCGTGCATCAGGACTCAGTGGTAGAATGTGGCTGTAATGTGAATCATGCTGTTATGATTCCAGTTGACGTTCTGCCATTCACTGTATATTCTTTGAAGCCGACACTCGTATCTATGATATTAAATTTGAGGCCTTCAGATGTTATTTTCTACATCTTATCAAAAGCATGTGATTGCTGCATGATAGGCCAAACAAGCCTGTTTTGAATTCCCCATATTATGTCCATAAATGAAGTATGAAATGAGGTGAGGTTACTTAGGTAAAATATCAGTTGACCACGGACCATCCATAGAGGGTGGAAGAAACAAACAGCTCCAAATCCAATCAAGCAATGAGCCGAAGGCTGAGGCAATTCAATGCACAAAAATATCCCAATTTATGTGCACAAAACTGGAATGAAATAGGCACCATTATCTATGGTAAATTCCAATTCTATTTTTAGTCAGCACTATTGAAGTGTAATGGCTTTGAACAAGTGAACGTTATTAGGGAGGAAAACCCGTCCTTCAAAACGTTCTTTCCTCTTAAAGAGAGCACCACTAGCGAGGTTGAGGGCTTGAAGCATTTCATGCAGAACTCAAGAGAGCGAGCACAGGCCAAGATGTTTCTGACGGTCAGAGCATGTAGTCAAGTGGAGTCACAAAAAGAGGTGAATCTGCTCAACTGGATCAGAAGTTTAACAATAAACAATCAATAAACAATCAATAAACAATCAATAAACTTCTGATCCAGTTGAAGAGATTCACCTCTTTTTGTGATTTCCCTACCTGGATTATTGAGCATGCATCAAGACAAGTCAAGTGGAGATGCCATTTGATGTTCAAGTTGAAAACGACACACCGAAGCATGTGTTTGTTTTTGACGATTTGGTTTGTTGAAGCTCTCCCCCTGTGTGTTGAGCAATTTGGATGTTGAGGAAGAAGCATGGTGTATTTTAAGGTAGACGAGGCATCACTTTTTACAGGGATACAGGCATGTCTGCTGTTTTGCACTGACACACGCACAGACGCACAGAGTGCACCGCACAGGGGTCAGCGGAAGGTCTTGGTGTTTGGCTGAGAGTCTCTCAAAAGACTTTTTTTTCGCGTTGTCACTGGCCGCTCTGCTCCAACCCCAATACGGAAAGACTTATCTCGTTGGATTTTGAGTTGCAAAAATAAACGCCATTCTGAATTTAGCTTCTGTTCAGGGCATCCGTGGTGATAATAAGATCAATGTAATTGTTTCAACTGTACTTTGATTTGTGGTGCACTTAAACTGTTTGCGGAGTCTATTCTTTTTTTTCCCTGGGCATGAGGAAATGCCAACACACCTCATGTGCCAGGTAAAAAATCCAGTCCATCTTTTACTCAATCACTAGTGGTCAGTTCAGCAAGGACTACTCCATCCCCCGTTTTGTTGAACATACGAAGGTCGTGCCGTAGGATAGACTCTTGTAACTAAAACTTGTACTATAAACCACGCCACTTATCAGTTATTTAAATAAGCCAACTTTTTTAGTCATTCGATTATTTTTGACTGAGCGTATCGTCTTTTTTGGAAGTCCACTGATATTTGACACATATCAGTTGCATTTCGCTTTGTAACTGCTATATAGGATGCTGCTTTAAAACTATTAAGATATTACGCCGTCGGTAGGGCAGCGCTCCGAGATTTTACGACTCCACTCCGTACGTCGGTTCAATCAGCGGGGCTCTTTGTTGGGTGGCTCCGCTCCGCGTTTTGTGCACCGCCCAGTCCTCCTCCACTGAACTCCAACCCTCGCGCTCTCTATCAGCATCTCATTCCTGTCTCAATATGTCTCAAGATGGCGGCCAACGCAGGATCGATGTTTCAATATTGGAAGCGGTTTGACTTACAACAACTACAGGTCAGTTTTTCTCCCCCCTCTTTGAATTGTTCGCATTCCGTTCTGTTCGGTCGCCTTGCTTCGTTTTGGGTTCGACGTTCGGCGTCGCGGTCGGCCGTTCCGTGTATGTTTTGAGAAGAGAATTCAAGACCTCTTCTCGCATTGATGAAAGTGGCTCTCTCGCTGATCAGAAATTGATCCTCTTTGTTCAATTCACATCGATCGGGACAGTAAGACTGGCAGCCGGGCGATGCCGCGGGGATGCGCCATAAAATAGAAAAAGGCAATTCGTCCGTCTTTTGCAAACGCTACGATTTATTTTTGTCTTGGCCATCACCATCTCCAACTTTACAGAAGCAAAGCCGTAGTTAGCCCGACGCTTTAGCGTTGTAAGGTTGGATATTTTTTTGGGGAAAAATAAGTGCGACTCGTTACGGTGGCGCTGTGGTGACACCGTAGAGACGGCCAGTGCAGACGTAGTGCTTTGCTTGTGTTTTTTTTAATGCTCACTGTCAAATCGCCAAGTTTACTCGCCACAAATGAAAACATTAGCTAGCTAGGTAGCCGACATTACTTTAACGTTAGTTTATGTGGAAGTTTGTGGTCTCATTAGGGGGGCTTCTTAGATAAATAAAGAAAAACCCAATTGTTTATTCGGTGCCCCTTGATTGCCGGCAATGTGCCGTGGAATTTTTCTTACACTAATCGCTTACGTTTTAGAGACGGCGCCACGTCTGTGCAAAGTGGACGGAATAGTCATTGTTGACCCAAAGCATTTAAAATAGAAACACGACCTTGTTGATGAGCAACCTAAGAAATGCTCCGGTGTCACGCACGTCACTAATGTCGGCATGCACGGAGGAGATACCCAGCACTGTGTAGTCGATAAGGAAAAGGCCTATTCAGTATGTGAATATAGTCTGTGTCCGTTTTGGCCTGTTTGACCTATTACAAAAAAGTAGACAATGGTGCTATTGTGTTTTCCATGGAAATGTAACATGCACTGAATTTTAAGTCAGAATGTGTAATTATTAAGAGATGTAGCCTAGTTATTGTCGTCATTACCATAAGGCTGTATTATGTGCCATCAGACTAATTATTCCTACATTATTTTGTAAATCGCATACGCTTAGGATTTAAACTTTTATTCAGGTCATCATGTCCCTGGAGTGGGAAGACAAAAGACACTCAATAGATCTTGTCAGCAGCCTTTGTGTACTTCTGCCACATCATCAAGGCTTCAGTTCTATTATTTGTTTGATGTGTTTGGTTTGGTCCTCCTTCTCAGGCCCCTTATTCATGCATTATATAAAAAAAATAAGTCTCTGTTCCTGCTGCCCATTTCTCTCACCCTCCTTCTCATGTCCCTTTCAACCCCCCACCCCCTGGCTCTTCACCCTGCCCTCACTCGTTTTTCCCTGTTTGAACTGGTGTGTGTAAATTAGTCTGAGATCAGTCTTTTTCATAGATTGACTGCCAGAATAGTGAAGGCATTGCTAGCAGCCAGAACATGAAAAATGCATCGCATAAGTTTGTGATAAGGCCCTGGGTAATTATGGCAAAGGCCCTATCACAAGCGATTAGTCAGGACAGTGAATCTGAGCGTGTGCAAAAAGGCTGGCGGTTGGCAGGCCTGTCTGCAGGATAGGAATCAGTCAGAGCTGTGTGTGTGTGTGTCTGTGTCTGTATCTGTGTGTCTGTCTGTGTGCGTGTGTGTGCACGCTTCCAGTAGTGCTCAGAACATTCACTGTCTATTATTGATGACATCTTATTTACTCTCCCTCCCACTGAGAGGCTCCAAGAGGATAGCCTTCAGAGAGGAATGATTTTTTTTCCCTTATCTGTTTTTGGAGGAGAATGTGGGGCTAGTATGATATGATCACAGTCTGCACACAGACATGTCAGCTTATTACAATTTAGTTTGCTGCTGTCCTCTGACCAAATGTTCAGTGGCATTATACTAAGGTTCTAGTGTGTGTGCCATATACAAGAGGAACCAGTGAAAGAGTTAGGGCATTTGTGTTTATCATGTTGATGAAAATCTTGCAAATCCTAGATGTCAACAGCAGAAGGCCAACATTTGCTTCAATTTCTCAGGCTCAGACTGCTTCTACTCATTAAAATCCTGTTTGATCAGTGGGTCCCATTCCTTTTGTAAGGAGCTAGCTTGATGGTTGTTACAGGACAGGGAGTGCTTTGAAACGGCACACTGAGCTGTCAACTTGCCTCCGTTTCTGTGTGTTGTTGTTGTTTTTTTTTCCACCATTACAAATCCAAATGCGAGCAACAGTGATGCTTTTAGCAAGGTCTCGTTCACTGGGAAATGGATCAGAGATTCAGAGATGATGGCAGGGTGATAGTGAATTACAGACAGTGGAGGTTTTAACATCTGTAATCCCTGTCCATCCATTACTGAGTTGAGTTTCTTTAGAAGGGATCATCACTCACTCTCCTGTTTTATTTTTTTTTATTTTTCCTTCCTTTTGACCCAGGACAGCAGGTTGCTGGAACATTGTGTTTCTATTGACAATTGAGTTTTATTAGCAGGCAGCCTTAGCCTGCCTCTGACATGGACCTTATATTTTTGGTGTAAGACATGGAAATTAGAAACAGACCTTTTTCTAATTCACCAGTCCCAATTTGGGCTTAATAGCCCACATCTCACCTCATAATGTTTCCTGGAACAAAGTACTCCAGAGCCATTTAGAAAAATGGTTGACTATTTCAGTAGATGGCTAAATAGTGACTGAGATGAAAACTGATCTAGAGCTGGTTCTTGTGCACCACCTCCTAATGGGTAAATTTAGGGAAGGTTTTGTAAGCTGATCCCAGATCTGCAGTTAGTGGCAACCTGAGTGTTTTAAATCTCTCAGCGACTGCCCTGCTGTTGTCTGCAGGAGTTTTAGTGTTAATTTATGAGCTGGTTGTCTGGACTCACTGGTGGGATATTTTTACCCCTCTGTTGCTGCACAGGCTTGGGGAGTATAGAGGAAGGGGCATCACGTCATGCTTTTACTGTAGCCAACCGGTTCTCTGCCCAGTGACAAAACCTGGCATGGTTACTGAGGTTTAACTGTGTGTTGGTGGGTGGTGAACAACTAGGCGTGAGTCAGAGAGAGACACACGAGTGCATGTCAGGTCTTTGGTCTGTCTAGAGTCATCTTCGGCTGAAGCTATGTCATGCTGTACCCTAAGAGCTTAGTGTTTCCTTGAGAAGGTATCCCTTTGTAGGACTGAGAGGTATGTGGGGCTTGTGAGAACTGTGGAAAAAAAAATCTTGCTGTTCATCTACCCCATCACTCTATCACTGTCTAATACTCAGTGGGGAGGAGGGGGGGTGTTCTCCCCAGTGGGTCAAGGCTCACCTCACACTCCACACTGTTTTTCTCACCCACCTTCGATTTCCAGGAGTGCCTGAGTTAGGCCCACCAAATGCACTGTACATATAACACGGTACCAGTATACTCAGTCTGCAAAATCAATGGCTGAATTTAATTAACAATATTTGTCTTTTTCCTCTGTACAATCTTTATGATAAGTAATGAAAAAAAGATGCAGTGGTTCAGTGAAATTTAAAAATAGTGACATACAGATGAATTTGGCAGCTCTTTACATCGGCATTGTTTAAAAGTGGGCAGATAAGACTTTTCCAGTAATAGAAATTGCCAGGTTTAGAAATTAGTGTTAAACTTTGAATGGCTGATCTAATTGATTTGATCTGTCCAGCCACAATTTCTGTTGAGGTCTGCTTTTGTCACATTTATAGTTTCCACTTCCTGAACTTCCATTTTGTGTGTGTGTGTGTGTGTGTCTGGTGATATACAGTCACAAAGAAGTAGAATACAGCATTTATGGATGAACTGATTCAACTTTTCCTTGCCTGAATGATTGAGGATCCATATAGATATGGTATACAATGTGCATGCTATATGAAGGTTTCCATCTAGCTAGTAATTCTTCAACATTTTTTGAGGGTGAATTAAGAGTGATGTTATTAAGACAGCATTTTCAGGAATTGCAAAAGTCTTAAGTAGGCCTGGAAAATAATTCAGTAATATTTTTACATCTTACATTGTATCGGGATGAAATACAGATATTGGCATATCGTGATACAGTTTTGTGAATTAATAATGCTTAGAGTATATTAAGTTTTTCGTTGATGAGAGGTCAATTTTTACGCATTACAATTCGTCCCCACATTGTCGGGTTGGATACAGATCTGGACGGAGCATGTGGGAATTGAGACCAGATGCACTTCATGATGTCCTGCAGTGGGTTTGAACCTGCACATCTGGCTCATCAGTTCCTCAAGTGAGCCTCTACCACTCTGCTACCATGGCCTCCTACAATTTTCTCATTCATATCATAATTTTTTTTCAATGGATTCTTGAATATGGTTGTAGATCTGCTGGATTACAGATCTGCTGGGGCCTATCCCAGTGCTCATTGGCCAGAAGGCAGAAAACATCACGGACATGTCTCTATTCCATCTCAGGGCAGGTGTGGGGGATTAAGGCTGGATGCCCTTCCTGACGCCCCCATGATGGGTTTGATCCTGCTTCTGCTGTTCCCGAAGTATGCGTTCTACCCTTGTGCTACCGCAGCCCCCCCCATGAGCATTTTCTAGCAACGTTTTACATATTTCCCAGCTCTGATTGTAAGGGACATGAAGGAGGAAATCTTGATATTCATACAGCCCTATACCCTTGTACAGGGGTGAGCGAATCGTGATTAACATTAATCAACTCTCAAATAATGATACACTGGTTAACCCTGCACTTAAAAGATAAACATGAGGGTAACATTAATGTAGGAACACTAAAATAATGATAGTGCTGGCAGGTAAAATAATGGATTTGAAATGATCCAATATTTTAATCTTCGGTGACCAAAGCAGGTCTCCCTGTAATTAATCATGCAGTTGCGTGGTTGAGCCCTCGCCTGCATAACAATGCTGATTTTAATAGGATGCCATGCCCTATACTTGGACTTTGCCATAGCTAGCTATTGGTGAACCACATACCCTTCCTAATTTTAGTGCTGTTTATTTAGTGTTATCAAGAAGTCTTGGCTAAATAAGGCTGGAGGATCATTCTCTGTAAAACTAATGCCACATCAGCTGTGACTCCAATAACGCTGTCTTGTTAGATCATTGACCACATATATTGAATTCTAATAGGCCTATTGGTACGCCTTAATGGTCCAAGTATTGAATTATGATATTGGCATGGGGTGATGGCCTCAGGATTGAATTATGATATTGGTGTGCTGCAGGCTAATGGTGTTGGTATTGAATTATGATATTGGTGCACTTTGATGGTGTAGGGATTGAATTATGATATGGCTCCCTATCTGCTAATAGCTCACACTGTGTAATTTCCAGTGTCAATCATGGCTTGAGTTGCTAGATCCATAACTGGCCTTTAGGCCAACCCCATCAATCAAATCAGATGAGAGGGACCCTCCTCCCACAGCATTGGCTCTGTCTGTTTCTCTCTCATACTCCTTTTTTACTTAGCTCTCTCGTCTAACTGCTCTTCTACTGATTAATCCCTCCAGGATGTGTGATTTTCTTTTTGTTTTTTCTTTTTTTTGCTGCTCCACTCATTTATTTTACATCAAATCAAGAGTTGACTGCAAATAACCCATGCATGGACTGACAGTTGTATTAGCTTATCTTATAAATACCTACATAAAATACCTGAAATAAACCTTAATAACGTCATCATAGCTATACTTATTAATTAATACTTGGAATAAATCACTATTCTGAGAATGGGTCATGGTAAATGTATCCCTTTTCTCACAATTACAGTCAAAATAGTCATGGCTATCAGAAATAAACACAAAACATTGCAATGTTTTGTTGCAGTTGAGCAATGTCTACAAACAGCCTAATAGAATTTTGAAGGTGTAGCACAGTGTTAAGCATGGAAAGGTGACAGGCTCTGTTTATTCTTAGCTTTGGTCAATGACTAGTCAGCTCACTCTTCTTATTTATAAAGAGGTGCTGGGAGATGTAGTTAGTATTTAAAGGTACTATCTGTTTTATTATGAAGGGCCTAGCATTAACCGATGGCATTGTAGATGGTCGGAATCTTAGCTCATTTTGTTTCTCTCAGTGTCCTCACTTTTGCAGTGTTTGGGTTGAGCTTATTCCCATTTTGATAGTTATAGAGCAGCCAGAGCTGTGATGGTCCTGCTGCCAACTCGCAGAGTAAATGGACTTGCTGCCTGTGTGTCAGACCTCTAAAAATAACAGTCTGCTGGCTGGGATCGGCAGAAAACTGCCACAAATTATGATGATTCAACCACCCTGTATTTACAGGTGTGTGTGTTTGTGTGTGTGTGTGTGTGTGCGTGCGCGTGTGTGTGTGTGTGTCTGTGTGTGCGCGTGTGCGCGCTCATTGGATGGAAGTGTTTTATGTTGAATAGAAATTTAACTGTGTGAGTTGAGTTTTATTTTCATAAGCTGTAGATGAGCTAACAAGTTTGATCATGGTCAAACTACTTGCATTTCATCTGGGCGGGGGAGATATTTCCTATACGTAAAAGCACAGAGAACTCTTGAGTTTGTTGGGGTGAAAGAAAGTAATTTTGTTAGTTTGAACTGTAGTGGTCTTGAGTTCAAATCATGTGAATCCCTATCATCCCTCTCATAATAATGTATGGGGCTACCCTAAAGCAAAATCAAAATGACACTAGGCAGCACTGTTTCAATGTATTCCTAAATCACCATAAAGAAATGACACAATTCTGTAGCTGTTAATAACACTAGACATCCTCTGACAATACCTTAACCTCTCCCTGACCTTTGACCTGAGCAGCTGCTAGACTGGAACCAGGGTTCAAAGGTGATCTGACCCTGCAGATCTCATTATGACCTGGACTGTCTGGCTGGCCTAACCTTTGGAGCTAACAGATGATGACTTTGCCATCTGTTTTCCCTCCAAAGGAGCTAACTGCCTTGAACTTGAACTTGCTTTGTGGACGATGGAGAGCGGGACAGGCTGTTTGTAACTAAGAGCACTGGTTGTGAAAATGTTTTCTCAGTTAGCCTAGACTCTTCTCCCTCACCTGTAAGTTTTTTTCCCCCTACACGAAAACGTGATTCGTATCCTACAATACAAATGAGCTGTAGAAGCTTAGTTATTAAGTCTTCACTCGGGTCATTTCTTTATCTTAATAATTTGTATTCTCAATGAAGTTATGGGATGGAGTAAGATTGTTAATCTCTATTTGGAGTGTAACTTTCTATACAAACTAAAGAGCATAAAATTCTGTGAAGACAGCTCAACCTCCTAGACTGAATGTTGTTGAAGTGAGAGTTGTCTTCTCAAGGTCGGGGGTGGGGGATGGGGTGCTGAGTGTTTAGTAGACGCAAGCCCATCCGTTGACTGCTGTCTGACCCCGAGTTCAGCCTTATGGTTATTAATAGGCCCAGAGGCCTCCAACTTCCAGGAGCCCCTCTGATCAACTCCAGATGTGGAATGGCAGAGGACAATTCTTAGTTACCCTATCCATGTTTCACATGAGGCAGAACGTGGGGAGATGGGCATGTCAAGAGACTGATAAAGAGGGAGTCATGGAGAGAGAGAGACCCTTTCACAGCAGGACTGTGTTTTGTGAGTCTTTGTTTTCATGTCTTTTTTTTTCTTCTTTATTATACTCTCTGCCCCCAGACCAAAAGACCATAAAAAACGTATGGCATCACCATGGTGACCATAATAACTACCTATAAAACAGCGTGTAAACTGTAAAATAATACAAACAGACTAGAGCAGCCCTGACTGACTGGCTGTCTGAATGGCCGCCTTCCGCCATAAAACTATTTGAGAGCCAGACTGAAGGAATGCCTTGGAGGCTGCGGTGGCTGTCACGACACATGAAAGGATTAGGCTCTGCGTTTTATCTCCTCTTTATCTGATGGTAATGGATAAGCTGAGTGTAGCGTATCATCTGACACTCAGACCCAGGGTTTGATGTTTTAGTTGGGTGAGGGTTTGTTGAGTTGACCGCTTTAGTCTATTGATTGCTGTGTGATGGTTTTGATATGTAGGCTGTACGGAACAGGTCAGGTCTTTTTATGCAGTGAAGGCTCCAAATAGCTTTTAGCTGTCCTTCACTCCCTCCCTATTTCTCTGGTGGTTTGTTTGATGCTTGGATCGATCAATAGAAAGAGCTTGGGCCGTTTACACATGCTCAGGCTTACTTCCCACTGTGTTTGATTCGTTTCCCCTCATTGTGTGTGCTCCATATCACATTCTCCCAACACAGAATAAATGATATAATTACAGCCCATTACTTAGTCTAATACAAGCTAATTATTCTGTCATTACTGTTAGGATTAGCTATGCTCATTCTCCCTCTTTTGGAGTGCATTTCTCTGCCTTTTCCGCTGAAAAATGGTGAAAGTAGAACAGAAAATCTTACTCATACAGTCTGGTCACAGTCGTTACTGGATAATGTTACCTGGTTGTATAGGTTAGACAACTTTGTCGAGGTTGTCACTAGACAACTTCATCTCATGAAAACCTTGGTTAGACAGGAGTAATAATGAGGTAAGGCTAACCTAATCAGCCGTTTTTACATAGCTTTTCACTTTATGCATGTAACTAAACGTTATGTTTATGGTCAGCGGGAAAGCTCACTCTATTGTGTCATCATTAAGCTCTGAGGCAATTACTGCATACCACCAGGCTAACACAAGACTTAATCACAGAGTGGAAACAGGCATCGTGCAAATGAGAAGTTTTTGAACTAAAGACACCTGGTGTTGATGCACGTATCTTTATCTCTTAACTTTGCCAGTTGCATTGAAGAACAAACTAGCTGTCCATAAATGGAATTTTAAGAGAATTACAACAAATCAAATAGTGGGCTAACTTAATGAGAGCAGAGTAAATACTAATAGAATTAGTACAACTTTGGACAGTGCTCCATTGTTTGTATGCAATACTCGGGCCATGTAGGTTAGCTGCTGTATATTTTATGACGAGTGGACATCTGCAGCTTTGTTTAGCAAGATTGCATGGTCCAGTCTAGTCATTGATGACTGGGAGTTAATGTGTGTGTGTTTGCTGTTTTAAGTAGGCTTATGGTGAGAATTTTCAGTTGGATTCCAGAGTCTTTTGGACCTTGGTTTGTACATTCACTCCAGAGCCCTGAGAGCTCCATTCTTCTTCCTGACTTGATTAATCCCTATCACCCCTCTCCATGATCGCAGTTTCCATTTTTTAGCCCCTATCTCTGCACTCATCCCCTCCCCAATCTCTTCCCACTGGCACAGAATGGCTCCCTGGCAGAATCGAGGCATTAATTCAAGGATGAGAGGTGTGATATTTTCTCTCTCTCTCTCTCTCTCTCTCTCTCTCTGTGTTCTGTTTGTAATGCGTGGCCTTTATCGTAGCTGAAACAGCTCACTACCCTCTGATCCTATCTCAGATCTCAATATCCCAGCCGTTCCACCCTGTAAACGCAGGGATGAAAAATCTTGCCCCTTCACCAATGCATTATACCCTAGCATATCGCCAAACCTCTCTCCTCTTCTTGCACACTCCATACCACTCACCTTTCGTGACACAGGCCTCCAGCTAAATGCAAACCCTGTGAAATGAGAGCAAGCCCATGCTCCCTCTATACCAGAAATCTACCAGGTCTCATTATGTGTGGAGTGAGGCTTACGCTCGGACTCTGGAAGCCTTTTTCAGACCACAGGTCAGGCACAATAATGAATAACCCTGAGTAAGCTTCAGGAGAGTTGGGGCTTGGATGGTGGCAGGATGAAACAACCGGCAATCTCTGACCAGAGAAAAATGGATCAATACCAATGGGAGTGCAGTGTAAAATGGCTGTTTTTGATCCAGGCTTGAGTCAGCATCGGCTCAACAGTTCTCGTGCTTTTGCTAGATATGATTCTGTGTGTTTTTTGTGTTAAGGGGGTCTCAGGGGCCTTGGCTGTCTTGTTAAACTGTGGAGACTGTTTGGCAGACATCAACCCCACCCATTCCACACACTTAACGCACAGTTATCCGCTCATGTAGGCATATATACATAAATTTGCAGGTGATCGAATCATTGGGCACGCGCTCACTGCAGTGCAAGCACTATACACTTGCTGCAAAGAATGAGTTGCAGGCTGGGTAAGAGTAAACTCAGAGATGGGGATTGAGTAAGGTTTGATTTGCCTCATGTAACCTAGTGTGGTTTTCATATGCAGTATCTCTTGGCACATTTGGAGCCATGCGTGCACCCTGATATGTCAGAGGAAGGAAGGAAGGCAGACTGGCAGGCAGGATTGTATTCTCTTATCTGTGCTCCTGTTGTGCTATGTTTTGAGGGGGCGTGCCTGTGATCCGCGATCATGTACCATGTCATTGTAGCAAGTGTGGCTGTCGCTCCTGAGTGAGCCGCCACACCACGACTCCACCCCCACACAGTAGGTCTAGCATACAGAATGCTCAGCTGTATAGAAGGTGGAAGAGAATGAAGGGAGATAGCAAGGGGGGATTTCAGATGGTAGGCCTTACAGATGATAGATAAGCCAACTTTTCAGACGCCTTTACTGTTTACTATCATAACCACATAACAGCTTCAGACTTGTCAGAGATGAAGGGAAAGATAAGTGAATGCACTGGCAGGGCAGAAAAAAACATAATCTGTGTCACACTACTAAGTGTAGAGGGTATAAAGAGCCTTCCATTGTGCACAATGCAGAAAGCTTGGTTTTCAAATACCAACATCATTTTGTAGCATGATCGATTTAGTGTCAGTACAGTGCTGAAGTGAATACACATGGGCTGCAGTGGTACAGTACGTGCTTTGGGAACTGACTACCCGGAGGTAGCGGGTTTGAACCCACCACAGGGTATCATGAAGGGCATTCGGCCTTAATCCCCCAAACTCCATTTTAGTTCATGTCTATCCCCACAACATGGTGACTAATCATGACATGTAAAACACCTCTCTCTCAAAATGCAAAACTGAATACATTTTGTTTCATTCTTCCCATGCATGGCTTCACTTCAAGAGCTCTGTTAGATTAATGCATAATACCAGCATTGAATGTCGAATAGCCTTATTGTGAGTGTGCTAAATGAGTAGCAACCTACTTGATGCAGGTGACTCGAGAGAATGCATAAACAAGAGTTTTTTTTCCCTTCTTTACCAGTAGCAAGGGCTTTGCTGGGAATAAGATCTGAAGCAGCCAATCTTTGTGTGATAATGCATGTCCTTATTGCTCTGTCCTGGTAACCTTGGCAGTACAGAGGACTATCAGATTAGCGCCATGTTGTGTACATATCAACAGTTTTGTTGTCATTCCTGCTGTCTATCTGCCTCTGCATCATCAGGGTACGAGGGCATAAGGAATCCCATGAAGTTTTGATGCCTCAATTAAAGTGCATCTGTCTCCCGTTATCTCATTTAGTCTGTAGTCGATATGATCACCATAATCAGACGTGCCTGATAGGAGCCTCCTTCTTAATTAATCAATCTCACTGTATCATCACCTGTGGCTCATTAGAGTAATTAGAGTGAATTAGTCAGATAGAGGGCCTCTCACTGCCTGCAGAGAAGTAGAAAGAATTTCATTAGGATGGTGGAACATAAGCGCATGCACACACATACACACACCTTTTGTGTGATGGCCAACAGTAATAGGATTTGTTTAGCCATGACTGTTATCGGTGATTAGCATTATTACCACAGTGGCTGGCTAGATCACTGGTCCCCAACCTTTTTTACACTGTGGCCTGGTTTTATATTAAGAATTTTTTACTGCCCTAGCCAGTCTGCTGTCTGACAGGAGAGAGAGAGAGAGGGAGAGAGAGGCGTGATGTCATGACTGAAACACTGTTTGACTGTGAAACTGCATGTATCTTAGATGCAGTAATTCAAAACGAACAGATTTACTATTAAAATATGGGGCAGGTAACAGGCATGGACTCAAGTCCATGAATACTAGGATGGTAACTAGCGCTCTACCTCTACACCCATCCATAGGGTTCATGGTTGTGTCAAGAGAGATCACCGATGTAAAATTTTGCCGGATCATCACGTGGATTGACATGATCCACTTTGGCGACCCCTGGGAAATCGGCAACACGCCTAAAGAAGAAGACTAATAAAACACAGGGGCTGGAGTAAGCTCAGTGGTAGAGCGGATACTTCAGGAACTGATGAGCCAGAGGCTGCGGGTGCCAGCAAGGGCATCCGACTTTAATCCCTTAAACTTTATCTAAGTTCGTGTTCACCCCCACAATGTGAAGACTAATCGTGACACGTCAAACAGACCTCTCAGAGGCTAATAAAATACTAGAGTAGTTTTACCTATTGGCATGACCAGGGGTGCTCACATTATATTCTTTTATAGGGACAGTGCATATTTATTGATATTTAGAATGAACATGTAAATATGCCAGATTTAAATGGGAAATGGAATTGTTCTCATAGAGTGCCTTTTTTTCAAAGCACTGTATACTGAATGAAAGCTCTTTACAATGAATTAGACACCAAGCTAATTTTCAACTTTTGTTTCAAGTAGTTGGGGGTTCAGTGTCTTGCTGAAGGTCACTTCAACACGCTTTCTGGAGGAACTGAGGATTGAGCCACCAATCTTTTGATTGCTATACAACTGTCCTACTTCCTGAGCTATGCTGCCCACTTCCCATGGTATGAAAAATACCCAAACAAAGGAAAAATATATGTACCATGTTTAACATTTGAATAGGCTATAACACAAGAACTACCTTTCTAATATGTCATGTTCCTGCCATGTCAGCCTGTATAGTCAAATAGCTGAAGAACAATTAATTCTAGTGAAGGCCTTTTTATGGAACACAATTTCAAAGTTTGGCTGTGGTTGCCATTGGTACAGTCATCCCAGAGAAAAAAGCTGGGCCTATTCTGCTTTGATATTTTCAGATTTCACTTGGAATAGAAGGCGTTGATTGTTAGACAGACAATGGAGATGCTTCAATGAAAATAATGCAAAGTCCTATGTTCAGGCACATCATTAAAACACAACTACAGCACAGGAGGATATGAATACATGATACATGTATATGAGGTTATGCAACAAATATGCAATGAAATTGACTACGGATATTATAGGTTTATCCAGTCCTTGTAATTGTGGTTGGGATCAAGGTTGGGAAACACTTGGGGAGAGAGGACAAACATTGCATACAGATGCAGATGGTGCCAAATGCGATATAAATTATTATTTCTTGCTCAGGGGTTGGCACAGCCGGTAACACATGGTCTGTGTTTGCACAGCCCAGCAATAGTTGGCTGTTGGGGACCACTGAGCTTGGGAACCTCTCCTTGCCTCATGCTCTCAAGAAGAATCGTCTTATATTAAATTCTCCACCTCGTGCTAATTCTAAGATCTTTCGACCCGGTCTCTGTTTTTCAGGGGTTGGCGCAGCGGCTTTTATAGTTTCCATTGGTACTGTGCAAGGTGGTCTCAACTGTTCCGGTATGTTCTTGTCAATCTGTATATTGATTTGGCAAAATTTTAAATTGGATGCCTTTCCTGACTCCACCACTAACCCTATGGATGGGGCACAGGTAAAGTGCTGGATCCTATCCCAGTATTCATGGACTTGTGTCCATGCCCGTCTCCGTGCGTACTTATTCCAACATACCATCCTTAAAACGTTCCATACCGTACATGTAAATTACCACACATTAAATATACCGTACTTTAAACATCACATGCCATAATTCTTTATACTTTAATTTACTGTACTTAAAATGTACCATTCTTCTGTTGAACCTTTACTGTGGAGGAAATACAACTAGACCTTTCTCCTTTTTCTACCAAGTTTACAATGATATGGCAGGACTAGGTTCCCGAAGCTACTGCACAGAGGCCCGTGCACTTGTATGGCCATGTGTCCGTGTTCATGTCTTAGCTCGTGCATGCAGGGTAGTATGCGGGAGACTTCTTGGCCCAAGCCGTGTTGAAGTCTCTCTAGGGAGTGTTGGCAATCTGTTCCAATAGTCTTTACAGCTGACCAGACGACCAAATGAACCAAGACAGGGACCGCTGCTGTGGGCCAGCCCAGCCAAGCCAAGCAGGGCTGTTAGGGCAATCACATAGACATTACAGGGTACTTTTATGGTCTTCTGCACTCACCATGGGCTACTTCATTCTCTACAAAACCAGGCAGACAACACTAACCAGGCACAGCTGGACATTAAAATAATACAGTAATAAATTATAATGGAGGAGAAATCTGCGATTCCTTGATCAGAGAATACATCACAGAAAGCATGATTCTGGGTGGAAAAATTAGAGAGGTCACAGAATGACAATGACAAACGCATCCCGCTTAACATGGTTTTAGTTCCAGAGCTCTGTCCATACTTCCTGTTTTGGGGGTTATTGCTTAGTGACTGATTTTAACGTTCATAGTGAAAAGAGAAAATTGAGACGTTCTTGCAACCCTGAAATAAATAACTCAAAATTAAGAAACGTCACAACTGCATAGAGGCCATGTAATGATAGAGCCGCACTGTGTGCAACAGAGTGTTGGACCCCAGACTGAGGTCAACAATAGACAATACTTTTTATGAATGGGTTATTTTTATTTGAAGGGACTGCTTTTGATGACAAGTTGCATTTATGAATCAAATGTGCTTCTACTTTGCTTTTTTAGAGCACTTTATTTTGCTCATCTGCCAGCAGTTTTGCATGAATGAATTCACTTTTTTAAACTTTGCAAGTTTATTTTCTAAGCTTTAAAGAATTTTTATTTTTAAACTTAATTTGGCCCATCAGTTTTATAAATAAATGTTTATGAAGGATCTCTCGACTTTTCTAAATAGGGTCATGGGATTCTCGAGCCTATCCCATAGCTCATTGGACAGAAGGTGGGGAAACACCTTTGACAGGTCGACATTGCATTGAAGGACAGACAGACAGACAGACAAATTCATACCCAAGAGCTCTCAGTGGAAATGCGGAGATAGGGAGAATATGCAAACTCCACACAGAAAGGATCCTGGACAGCTAGCTGGGAATCCAACCCAGAACCTTCTTGCTGTGAGGCAACTGTAGGGATGAGTATTGTCAATATTTTCTCTTTAATTTTTTTAAACATTTTTTTTTTTAATCCCCTTTTTTTCCCACCTAAATTTACCGAGTTGCCTATGGCTGGATATGTCACTTTGATACCCCTCTAGAACGTCAACAGGAAGGAGGAAGCCTTAGCATGTGTCTCCTCTAAGTCACATGATGACTAACCCTCACAGTACTTTTTTGTTCACTTAATTGCAAGCTCCAGGACGACCCAGAGGGGGACACTAGTGAACCTAGAATACTTTATCCAACCTAAACCCTATACCCATGTTAGGCTTAGCCAATTATGACCCACTAACTATGGACCTCCGACAGTGGTTGGAAACAGTACAGGCGGGATTTGAACTGCACAATGCAGAGATGCACTGAACATAGGTGCCTTAACCCCCCACACCACCGGAGGCACCTGTATAGTTAATATTTTAATGGTAAAGGAAATGGATTCCCTTATCAGTCCCGCAAGGGGACATTTGGATTTCTCTGCATTTTAACTGATCCTATAGTATGGGATCAGTGAGCTGCCAACATATGGCGCTCAGGGAGCACTTAGGGGTTCAGTGTCTTGCTCAAGGACACCTTGAGATGCTTTGTGTGCTGGACTGAGTATCGAAGCTGCAACCTTCCGATTGCCAGACGACCGCTCTACCCACAGAGCTATGCATCATCTAACAGGGATATACATAACTGTTAACTGCAGACAAGGATTATAATCATCAAGATCGACAACACCATTTCTGAACCGTGATATTTAATAGGTACATTATTATACACATGCCTGAACTTTCTTTTTCTCAGACATTCTCCATGACACCATTTACCAAACTGCCCCATTTTTTGCCCCACCTATCCGGAAAGCATGAGTGGGAGTTTCAGTTTAATGTTGCTCGATTTTGCTTAAAAAAATACAACTTCAAAATGATTTTCTGTTTTGGTGGGGTAGCCAAGGAAATATGCCATCTTCCACTGAACACCTGAATGTAATATAGTGGTCCTTGATAGAGATTGTAAAAGAAATGACAAAGATGTGGGGTGAAAGGCCACAAATTTAGGATATCTCATTATTATTTTTGATTTTTGATAACCCTCATCTGAATACAGCAGGGTATGTAATATTTATATTTCTGACAAATTTGAAGACCAATTGATTAATTGGTCTTCAAATTTAGAAAATTCGTTTGTGCATTATTAGGAAACTTCTGTTGTTTTTTGTTAGAAATAGGTTGTGACAATGAAAACTTTGAATAATACACGAAGATCAAAATTATTATTTTTTTCTTTCTTCTTCTTTCTTTCTCTTCTATCCTTTCTTTTCTTTTTAAATTGTATTGTATTCCTAAATCCTATACCCATATGAGGCTTAGCCAATTATGCCCCACTAACTATGGACCTTCGGCCGTGTTAAGGAATGGTACAGCCGGGATTCGAACACATAGCTGCGTGACACAGAGATGCGCTGAATGGTGCCTTAAGCCAGTACACCGTACACCGCAGTGGCTTAGCCACTGCGGGTCTGTTATTTTTTATTTCTAAAATGCGGTCAGGATTCATTTTCTTAAAATGCAAAAATGAGATTAGTGTTCAGTGTACTTGAATGTTTAACAGTTTGGATGTTCTCCAATATATTGTTGCAATCAAAATTATATAACCGCCACTGCAAATCAGGTTAGTTAGTCAAATGTGCAGACTAGCAGCTGTTTAAATCAAACAAGAACATTTTAAATAGCTTAACACAACTAATATTACCAGTGTTTTCTCCAAATTCATCGCAAAATGCCACTTTCACAATCAGGTATGGTCTCAAGCACACCAGATGCAACCAATCTAGGGCTTCATTTGTTGCATCAGGTGTGCTTGAGATAGAAAGCCTCAATTATCTGGACTGTTGACAGTGACGTTTCATTACATGTTAGAAATATGGCTAGGTCAAGGGAATTCTCCAAATAAAATTAGAGAAGAGATCATTGCCTTGCACAAACAAGGAAAATGACATAAAGCTATAGCAAAGGCACTGAATATTCCAAGAGATGGAAGCATAGTTAGAAAGTTTAAAGTTATAGGAACAGTGGCTACACTACCTGGACGTGGGAGAAAGAGGAAACTATCAACAGTTGCCACTAGAGGTTCGAGGAAGCAAGTAGTGAGAGACCCTCGATTGACTGCAAAAGACCTGCAGCAAGACTTGGTTGTAGCAAGCACTGAGGTTCCAGCTTCCACAGTAAAGCACATACTAAAAGCTGAAGGCTTCTATGCCCAAACTCCAAGACGTACACCACTACTGACCCATAGGCATATGAAAAGTCAGCTTCAATTTGGCTTATTCATATAGTTCAGAGCAAGGTGGTTTTGGGATTTGATTCTGTGGAGCGATGAAACAACATCCAAACTTTTTTGGGCCTGTGGATGAGCGGTACATATGGAGGAAGAAGAATTAAGCATACGCTGAAAAGAACCCCCTGCCTACAGTGAAGCACGGCGGTGGCTCTCTGATGCTCTGGGGCTGCTTCGCTTCCTCTGGCACTGGAAATCTGCAGCGTGTAGAGTGCAAGATGGATTCCATCAAGTATCAGGAAATCCTGGGAGAAAATGTCATGCCATCTGTGAGGAAACTGAAGGTTGGGCGTCATTGAACCTTCCAGCAGGACAGTGATCCCAAGCATACCTCAAAGTCCACTAAGGCTTGGTTTCAGAAGAAGTCCTGGAAGATACTAGAGTGGTCATCACAGTCACCTGACTTGAACCCCATTGAAAATCTTAGGTGGGATTTGAAAAAGGCGTTTGCAGCACACAAACCCAAGAGTATTAGTGAGCTGGAGGCCTTTGTCCATGAGGAATGGGCTAAGATTCCTCAGGAACACTGTCAGAAGTTGGTGTCTGGCTATGCATCACATTAGCAGCAGGTCATAACAACTAAAAGGTGCTCTACCAAGTACTAAAGATGTTTGTCATGAGGGGGTTGAATCATTATGAGACTGCAGTAGGCATTAAAAGCAGAATTTTTGTTGATTCGGGAGAAACCACCTGTAATAATAAAATTTTTGGTAAACAGGTGCTAGTTTGTGTCTTTGACTAATAAACCTGATTTGCAGTAGGGATTTAATCATTTCGATTGCAACTCTAATGGTATGAAATCCAGTTTTTAGTCTGGTTGTGAATTTGGTCTATTGGGGGACCAGTGCTGTCTATCATTTTTAATGTGTCCATGTGGGGAAAAAAAATCCATATTTTTTTAAGGAATCTCTTAGTTACACTGAGATTGCTCATGTGAAGTACCTGTTGTGAGTTGGTCTCATTGATTATTAGGGTTAGCGATAAATCTACAAGTGATCAGCAGGGTAAGGAGGTTGGGAATTGATCACGTACACGCAGAACAGCCAATAGGAAGGCCTTCCCTCGAATTGGTCTTGATTGGCTGAGTTCCTCTGTCCTGGGAAAGAGTTTTTTAAAGCCTGAATACAGAACGACGAGAATATGCACAAGTCTATTTTTCTCTCAGACCACTTGAGTTACAATATGCTAAAAGGTTAGTGGGAGCGCGGTGGCTCAGCGGGCGTCAAGACCAAGGCATCCTGCCTTAATCCCCTTTGCTCGGTAAATTTCAAGAATGTGAAATAAAATGCTTTGAGCGCTCACTAGACTAGAAAAGGGCTTTTTAAAAAGGAGTCCATTTACCGTTTACTATCGAGATTTTGCCCTAATGACGGCGTTAGAAAAAACTGCCTACACCGTCTTTAAGTTGGAGCTTTCATTTTGATGTAGCCGTCTGAAGTGAGGTCTTAAGTTTTCCATTCTAAAGCACTTGACGGAAACATTCTGTCTTCTCTACAGGCCTTTGCGTCTCCCAACAGCCCACTGCTTTTTACGGCATGACTGAAATCGAGGCCTTGTCTTTAATATTGTGATGAATGGGGGAAATGTACTTTGGTATTTTAGAAGTGGTGACCCTGTCTTGTTGAAAGCATAGTTAAACTTGTTCTTTTGCCCTAATGAATTTATAGAGAAGCCCCTGGGCTGCTCCAATCACGACGAATGAATGGTGACTGAATTCCGGTGTTTTGAGTGTTGATACAAAGTCTATCCATTCTAATTTGGCCAAATTGCTTTAATAAAACGTGTTCAATGTGTGGGCGGTGGTACAACCACGCATGTCAGGGAATGGCGAGCCAGGCATCCAGGGATCGAACCCACAACGGGGCGTCAGGAAGGGCACCCGGCCTTAATCCCCCACATTCCATGTAAGTCTGTGTCCATCCCCACAACATGGGGACCAATCAGGATATGTAAGAGCCCATGTCATGGGCGTGGTCACGGACTCAGGTGGAGCCTGGGGGATCCTGGCCAGATGCCCTTCCTGATGTCCAGCTGTGTGTTTCTACCCACAACATCTGGCTCATCAGTCCCTGAAGCGCGGGGTCTACCGCTGAGCTACCACAGCCCTTGTTTTTAATGATCTAGTAATGAGAATTGAATAACAGTCTTTATCTGACTCAGGCAGCCTTGGCAAGAGCTGTCAACAAATGGATATTGGATCGGAGGCTCACACTGGAATTGGATGAACTTACACTGGCCTCCTCTAATTATGAAATACAACATCCCAACACAGAAAAAGGGGGAATCCGTTCAACCGGATGAGAAGTTTATTCAGGAACGTCTCATCACTCAAACATGTGACATCATCAGTCTGAGCTGGCTGCAGCATCCCCACTCTTATAAACAATGCAGGGCCCCCTGTCTCAGGCCATCTTCGTGAAGAGGGAACAACCATCCTTGAACAAAAGTGGGGGGCCTGAGAATACATCTGTCATCATCTTTCGAGGCTGTGATTGCAAATGTTCCCCAGTCCGCTGTGAATACTTCTCATTACCACTGAATGAGCCCGGCCTTTTGTGTTGTCTGTAATGGCGGGGATGCTTTCAGTCAGATCAGACTGAAGATGTCACCTGTTTGAAATACGAAACGTTTCCCGTACCTGGATTATTGAGCAGACATCGAGACATAATATTAAAAAAAAATTGCCCCCAAACCATCATAATCTAAAAATGTCCCCAGGCAGGCGACAAGAGGAAAGGATGGGAGTAAGAATACGTTATTTTGAGACGGATCTCTTCAGCCGGTGTACCAAACGAGCATCTTTTTCCTCCCTCATACGTCACAACACTTTACTGTACTTAGGGGTTTCGAGGCCAAGGGATAAAAAAACGGAAGGGCGGAGTTTGACGATGTTGGGAGGGGGAAGGAGTTGACCCGCGCTCCTTCAAGCGGCCTTATTGGCCCTGACCCAAACTCGAGGGGCTCCCCTATGTTTTTCCGCCAGACACATAGGAGTTCGCTCGGATTTCTTCATCTGCCGCCGATGAACTCTCTATCAGCTTCCACTGCTTTGGAAGTTCTTTAATGAATTGAGACTTTATCTGTTGTTGTTGTTTTTTTGAAAAACAAAAGATAAATCTTTTTCTAAATCTCCCTGATTTTATTCACCTACACCAACCTAGCGGGGACACTTCAGACATGGTATCCGGCTTTGTCCCGCTGCCTGTTGGAAAGACAGCTATTTACCTTGGAGGAGCTCATCACTCATTCAAACTAACAAAGAGTACCAAGAGTCACAAGTCTGCCAGAGCCCCCGAAGTAAAGAATAAATAGATAAAATGAAGCCAATGAGATTCATCAAAAGTTCTGGTGTAAAAAAAAAAACAAAAACGAAAAAAACCACCCAAAAAATAAAATAAATAAAAAGTCAGTTTTGATCCCTTTTCAAGATAATATTGAGCACTGTCTTCATGAAGGACAGATTGATTGATATTCTTTATGAGTACTTGAAATCCAATTGTTTTTTTAAGTGCACTGAGATAAAACCCAGAATCATCCTTGACTGCCTACTTAGCAATATTCTAGTTTTTTTTCTCCTGTATTTAAACCCCCCCCCACACACACATGAATTAATCTTCAAATACTGCTGCTTTGCAGAGAGAAACCAAAGAATGCTCCTTTTTTTCACACGAGTGGCTGTCCTTGATTCCTCTCGAAGTTGGAGAATTCTGAAACAAACTCTGAAGCCACGGACGGGTGAACACGCAAAACTTCTTATTTCATTCTCATCGATTTTTAAGATTTCACAAAAGGCTCTCTATCAAGCTCGCTCTTCAGTCTAAGAGTTGTGACTTTAGTGTGACAACCCTTCCTTTGTGCTCGGCTTTTTTATTTGAAACAATAGAAAAAAAAAACAGATTTACAGACATGTAAACTACCTTCTATCTATGTAATTCACTCTCCAATACACACCAACGCCTATGCTAACGGACAAATCAAAACCGGCGGAACCATCCATCCATCCATCATCAAGTTCTTGTCTAAAGTGGGGTCACGGGGTCATGCTGGGGCCTATCAAAGCATTCATTGGGCGAAAGGGGGCGAAATGCCCAGGACAGGTCACCACAATTGAGTTTCTTTAAGGCTTGAAAATGTGGCACGACTGTAAAGATGAGACAGACACTGCTTCATCATCATCATCATCATCATCATCATCGGTAGTTTTTCAGGATCGAGTATGACTGTTCTCTTTCTAAATCCTTGCAGGGAGATAGATAGCTGTGGTAGAGCGGTCATTTGGTATTCTGAAGGTTGCCGGTTCAATCTCCGGTCCTGTAAAAAGCATGTCTAGGTGTCCTTGAGCAAGACACTGTTCCCCTATCTGCTCTGCCCTGTGATAGACTGGTGACCTATACAGGGTGTACCCTGCCTCTCAACCAATGAGAACGGAGATAGGCTCCAGTTCCCCCGGTGACCCGATTTCGGATAAGCCGTTGACGATGGATGGATGGATGGGACTGATAAGGGAATCCATTTTACATTCCTGCAGGCACCACACGGTCCTTGCCAGGGGGAGGGGGGGGCACTGTTGCAGCTTTCATCTGGCTTGACTGCCGTATTGACTCAGAGACATCTTCTGCCGGTTCCACTGTTGAAGTCTTTGTCGGATCGCACTTCATCCGGCACCTCCCCCTTGACCTTTCTGCCTCGGGTGACCCGACTGGGTGCCAAGCTCTGGTCGGGATAGCTCTTGCGGTCATTATTGCATGCACGTGTCTCCGTCCCGGTAAGATATTGGCAATCAGAAGGTTGCAGGTTCGATCCCCAGTCATGCAGAAAGCATGTCAAGGTGTCCTTGAGCAAGACACTGAACCCCTAACTGCTCCCTGAGCGCCGTATGATGGCAGCTCACTGCTCCTATACAATAGGATGGGTTAAAATGCAGAGAAATTCAATTTCCCCTTGCGGGACTGATAAAGGAATCCTTTTTTTTACATCTATTTTTAAAAACACACACATATCCATAACTGCACGATCGTTCACTGAGTGGCGAGCTCGTGCAGCTGCAGTGGAGAGAGAGATGCTTCATCGGTTGTCTTTTAAGAAACCTCCCATGCATGGAAGCCATACCTCGATAAACGGAGGTATGGCTTCTCTTGAAAATTTCACAACCAGTCATCTCGGGTGGCGTCGGGCGATGGTGCCGACCACAAATCTCGCACTAAATTCGATGTCGTTCAAATTGCACAGGCTTAACTGCAGTCTTCTCACACCATGCCTCCGCAGGGGTGGGCCGCCGCGTGAGTGCCGAGCGCCATTCTGCGTACGTCCGTATCAAACTGAATGTCGCATGAAGCCGCCACGCTGTTTCTGTCTGAAGGACGCCATTTATTAGATTAATATTAATAATCGTTCCCTCATCAGTCCCATAAGGGGATATTTGCAGCTTTCTGCATTTTAACCCATCCTGTTGCGTAGGAGCAGTGAGCAGCCACCATGTGACGCCCAGGGAGCCGTTCGGGGTTCAGTGTCTTGCTCAAGGACACCCCAACATGCTTTCTCTAGGACCGGGGATCGAACCTGCAACCATCCGATCGCTAGAGGACCGCTCTACCTACTGAGCTATGCCGCCCCTTGGATGTAATATTATTTCCATCTCAAAGGCCAGCTTCTTGACGGTGTGACGGACGATGAGGATGAGAGGCCTGCCCTCAGAAATGTCACTTTCTGATCGTTTGATGGATTGATGAATGGGATGATTTAGCGGCTTGACATCTTTATTATAAGGGCTTGAATTTGACGGATTCCTACGACGTTCAGTAATCGGGTGGGCCGTCGAGAGGGAATGCGTCCCCGCCCGATTCCAGCATCGGAAGTCCTTGTCTGTAGTGAAAGTGCTGATGCATTTGAAAGTTCTCGAAAGAAAAAGAAACCCGACTGCTGTCCTCTCTTCCGCTTCGGCAGCATTAAGAATAACACACAACAACAGGAGAGAGTCGGTTTGTATTGAGCGCGGCTGAATGGAGCCCTGATGAATGCTCATGCTGATAAAGACTTTTTTTTCCTTCGATATGTCCTCACCCTTGCCTTGCATTTCACTTTCTAATGGACAGGGAAGTTCATACTTTCAACTAGTTCTCAGGGATTCGCAGTAACTCTTCACTGTGGCCAAAGCAAACTTTTGAATGATTGTTTTTGTCTGTTAGTGTTTTGGGCTCTTTCTTGACGCTGCGCCTTTTTGAAAGACAGCAAGAAGAAATGGGATCCGACGACAGTTTTTACCCGAGCCGCGACGTTGCCGGTCCGTGGCCTGTGAATTATTCCTCTAACCCGCAGTGACGCCTGCTGAGAGCCTGTTTAGAGGTTTGGATGATATGTATGCTAACACCCATTCCCACCTCACACCCACTCCCCATAGGAATGTCATCCGAAAGCTGAACCAGATGCTGGTACCCTTATCCTGCTATCCATGCAGAATTTCCCATGCTCTCCCCTTGGTTGCATTATTTGTCCTGAACAGCCTTTAACCCTGCCAGAATGACAGAAACCCGGACTATCATGGAGAACCAGACCAGTCGGGACCCCTCAACTCAACATGTGAGACTTGGGTCTGCAGCTGTGAATCTGTTTGATAGATTCCTGAAACTCAGTTGAAATTCAAGTTGTGTGGATTTTACCACATTTTTATTATATTCCATCCATCCATCGTCGACCGCTTATCCGAAATCGGGTCGCGGGGAAACTGGAGGCTATCTCTGCTCTCATTGGGTGAAAGGTGGGGTACACCCTGTATAGGTTGCCAGTCTATCACAGGGCAGAGCAGATAGGGGAACGAGGTGTCTTACTCAAGGACACCTCGACACGCTTCTCTGCAGGACTGGGGATCGAACCTGCAACCTTCCGATCGCCAGGCGACCGCTCTAGTTACTGAGCCATGCTGCCCCTTATTAATATTATAATAAAGAATACACATTTATTTTACCCATCAGCCCCACAGGGCGGGGGGATTTGCAGTTCTCTAATTTTTTTCTTTTTTAAAATTTCTTATCAAATTTTATCCCCTTTTTTCCCCCACCCGAATTCCCTGAGTGTCCTACTGCCGGGTCAGTCTCTGTGATCCCCTCTAGAACATCAACAGGAAGGAGGAAGTGGTAGCATGTGTCTCCTCCAAGTCACATGACCACTAGCCCTCACTAGTCCACACATCATGGTCTGGTGGGGAAAGCACAGTGCTTGGCCGTCAGAGGAGAATGAAGCAGAGTACTTTCCCTTCACTTAACCAAGAGGCCTGGACCACCCAGAGGGGGACACTAGTGAACCCAGAATACTTTATCCAACCTAACCCTTATACCCATGTGAGGCTTAGCCAATTATGACCCACTAACTATGGACCTCCAGCCTGTGGTTGGAAACGGCACAGCTAAAATTCGAACCCCCGACTGCATGACACAGAGATGCACTGAACAAAGGTGTCTTACCCCCCTACACCACCGGAGGCCCCCTT
>OMLC01100056.1:0-25355 GCA_900302585.1 Regalecus glesne
CATCTGCAGATTAACAAAACCCCACTTTCCCTTATTTCCAATCACCCATTAGGACAGACATTAAATATTTCACATCTGGCATATGAAATTCTATAATCTTGAATAATGCATTTGGCTACTTCTACCTGTGAACACACACACACACACACACACATCTTCATATCTCTCTCTTTAATCTATCTCCTGAGTAGATTACCCTGGATGTGTTAGTGGAGATGGGACATAGAGAGCTGAAGGAGATTGGAATCAACGCCTACGGCCATAGACACAAGATCATCAAAGGAGTTGAGAGGCTCATCAGTGGGCCGCAGAGTGAGAGATCACACACACACACACACACACACACACACTCGTTTTTAGCTCTTCACTCTCTAATTATTTTTTTTAACATTCTCATTGTCCTCGTCCATGTGGGGCCACGGTAATTATTAATAAGTTATTATTATTTAAGATGGAGATTTTTTTATACACCTACTCCCCCTCATTCTTTTCACTTTATCCAGGACATGGGTGTGTGCATAGCCATGCTTACATGTACCCATAAACAGACACAATACGTGAAATTAACTGTGGTTCTATCACTCATGTTTGTTTTAGGTTTAAACCCATACTTGACGCTGAACACAGCTAACAGTGGGACCATCCTTATTGACCTGGCAGCTGATGACAAGGAGTTTCAGTCTGTGGAGGAAGAGGTAGAGTCTTGGATCCCGATCTTTATTTTACAGGCTTTTGTTTGGGGTGTGCTAGCTGTTAGCACTAATGGTGTTTTTCCAAGAGGCAGAAAAAGAGGCCATGTCAAAGCCTTCATGTTACCTGAACATGTTTTTAAGACATAATTCCGTCAATTCTCCATGAATTTAACTTGCACTTTAATTTGTACAAACTTTTGCAGCTTCTAAATAATATAGTAAATATTTAGGCATTGAAATTAAAGTAAACTATTTGCCTATTGACTCTGAGCTTTTAACAAGTCACTTACATTGACATGGAAAAACTGCCAATTCTATCCAGTTAACATAAATAAATCCGGCAATTAAAATACATCGCATGTTCAATGGGAGATGGATGATAAAGGAAAGCAGGTTCTATTTTTGTACACGGTATCATAAACCGTTTTTTTTTCTCCCTTTGGGCAGATGCAGAGTACCATCAGGGAGCACAGAGATGGTGGCCACGCTGGCGGGGTCTTTCACAGATACAATATCGTAAAGGTGCATTTTCCTCGATCGAACCTTCTGTATCTCCAAAATTTGAGGAATTTACCTGAAGCTACCCGACGTCCGTCTTTCATCTAACTTTCAAACTTCAGAGTAACATGTGATCAATTTATGCAATGCTGAACTATAATTTTTGGAATATAGGTGTGCTTATGAGGAAGAATGATGCTGTTTAGTGACCATCAGATGTGTGTGTGTCTGATGGACATCTTTCGCCTTTCAGATTCAGAAAGTTTGCAACAAGAAGCTTTGGGAGAGGTACACTCACCGCAGGAAGGAGGTGTCAGAGGAGAACCACAACCACTCCAATGAGCGCATGCTGTTCCATGGTCAGACCACCCTCCGTGACACCGGGGGACAGGGAAAGATAGATGGGGAAATGCAAGTAGAGTTAGCGCAGACCACAAAGATCGAGACAACATTTTCAAGTCTCTTCCGTAGTCTTGACAAAATGCTATAACATTTTCGATCAAACTAGAACCCCGTGTCCTTCTTCAGACACTTTCCTCGGTAAATGTTGTCATTATTTTAAAGGTTATTATGATTACTGTATTAGTAACCTAAACACAAGATTTTGGCAGTCATAACAGCTTGATACTTAACATATTTTGGGATTAAGGTTATACTCCTACCAAAATTAATGTATAACATTGAGTCGGAAGAGATTCAGAATAGGACTCAAAGATTGACTGGACAGAAGTGGATCATGCAGGGTCTGATTGGTGGGGTCCTATTTACTGTTGCCAATGATGTATCGGTACCTCTTTTGTTATCTCACCGTATAAATAAAGTAAGATTGACAGCCAAACGCCTTTAATGTAAAGTTTAAGCACCTGGATTGTCCTCTTACCCAGACTGATTTAGAATTGGCTAAAAATGTGGAAATGGCTTCAAAGGTCATCATTCCCCGTGATTCCATGTTGTGTGACAATAATGAAGGAAATACATCGCAAACCTCCGTCATTCAATAGTTGCCAAGAGCAGAGACGGGTGTCCAGTGGCTCTTGGAAGTGAAAAGCCAAAAGCAAATACACATGGACTATAATGTCTCTCAAATCTTATCTTCCCCTCTCAGGTTCTCCGTTTGTGAATGCCATCATCCACAAGGGGTTTGACGAGCGCCATGCCTACATCGGAGGGATGTTTGGTGCCGGGATTTACTTTGCTGAGAACTCGTCTAAGAGTAATCAGTATGTTTACGGGATAGGAGGAGGGACCGGCTGCCCCCTGCACAAAGACAGGTCCTGCTATGTATGCCAAAGGTGACTGATGACATGCTTTCACGTTCAATTGTACAGCCTTTGTTTTGACATACATTATGCTTACTTTACCATTTTTTTTGTCTCCCCTAGGCACCTGTTGTTCTGCAGGGTGACTCTGGGTAAGTCTTTCCTTCAGTTTAGTGCAATGAAGATGGCCCACTCCCCTCCAGGCCACCACTCGGTCACTGGGAGACCTAGCGTAAATGGCCTGGCCCTAGCTGAGTATGTCATCTACAGAGGAGAACAGGTACGAAATCCTTCCCAAAGGGAAGGAAAAAGGGCTTATCTGAAAATACTATGATACACCTGCTACATAGTCTGCAACTCTTCTGAAAATGAATATGAATTAATACATTTTATCTGTACCGCAATTGAAACACGGATATAAAGGCAAATTCTATCACTTGTCGCTAGCGATTGTTGATTCAGGAATGGAAATTTAACCTGTTTTAGATATTTTATTCTTATCTATGAATCCCGAGTAGAGAAAATGACTTTTGAGTTTTGAAAGTGGTTGACAACTAAGTACGATGTCTGTTGAGGGAACGTTGTACCAAACAAAAGTGGAGGGCATCTGACGATTTCCCACTAAAACCAGTGATGGCAATCCATGTGGGAGTACTCCTTCAACATCCAGTGGGAATACATGTCCACTTCAGCAATCAGGTGTCATTAGTCGGTGAAATCACATGCAGTCATGTGTCAGTGTCGGCCCTCTATTCGAAATTCGGTCATCGAAGAGCCGAGCAAATTAGCTTTTTACCACATGTCGAGTCTTATAAGGGAACAGATGAGAGATTTCCTTGGCCTATACAGTGAAATGGATGTGAGTGTCTTTTTGTACTCCGTAGGCCTATCCGGAGTACCTGATCACTTACCAGATCATGAAACCTGACACATCCACCGACGGATAAGAGAGAGAGAGAAGAGGGATGGAGAAGGAAGACATGTAAAGAGAAGAACTCCCATCTTAGCCTATCAGCCCAGCCTTTGTGTTACTACTGCATGCACAGAAGAAAAAAAAAAGTATTTATACAATGTATAAAACATTTTGTGTTATTATTGGACACTGTTTTTTATTTTCTATTGTTTGTCAGTTTGCACTTTACTAACTCTGTGTTGTGTCATGATATGATATGAATGTTGATTTGTCTTTTTTTAAAACCTATGGTATGGTCCAGTCATTCAGGTATAACATTCTTCCTAAATGATGGGTTCTGTCCAACACATCTCTTTGCCTGGTTTAGACACAAGGGTGCTCGATAGCATGGTGGAACAGTGATCCGAAAAGGATGTTCTGTAAGTACAGAACCACAGATTCCCTCAACAATCCATCATGTGCGAGCCATATGCCGAGTTATTACCTCAGCTACTTCTCGCTCATTGCTACAATGATGATATTGAGAATGTTTATTTGAAAAACGGTTAAATCTAGCAATAAAAAATGGTTTGAATGCAAAAACTGTGTGGAGCGACACATTGACACACCAAGTGCTGCTGTCCCATGTTGGTGCATTTTGCCTCAGAAGGATGCATCCTTTGTTCCAAACTAGACACTCGTGTGTTGAAATGGACTCGTTTTTTTGAAACAGTGAAATTTTCTGTCTTCCCCAACAATGATAACACTCCAATATCTCACAACACGAGGAAAAAACAACAACAACTTGGTGTCACTGGGCAACTTCCGGGACACGTCCTCTCAAGGTGAACCATTTATTTTATGATGTTATGTATAATTTTTTTGTACCAGCATGTTAATTTATTGATATTTAAAATAAGAAAAATGTTTCATGCCTGAATTTAGAAGCAGAAAGAATCGTTTCATATTTGTGCTCCTTAGACCCAACAAAGTGAATTAGTGTTTACGGAATCAGCCTTAAAGAGACGGGCCTCTTTGATCGGACGGTGTTTTGTATTCTCTTCCAGTGACACAGCACGCCTGGGAAAATCTTAAAGATTCCTTTTCATTTCCATAAATGTACCTTTAGCTGTACCTATGGCGGTGCTGTAAATTATGTTGTTCAATCGTATTGTTCTTCGTTTCAGGTCGATTCAAGTACAAAAGATTTGTGCTTGCCAGTTACTCCAACATTTCGGGGTTTTACAGGGTGCTCGTGAGGATGTTGTCATTTGATTTTTTGCAAAGCCAAAAGATGCCAATACTGTCCTTTGACGTATGTCTAGTACAGCACTACGCTGTAATGAGGAGAGGTCTCTACAGCAAAAATGAAATGGATTCAACATTTTTTAAAATGTTTTAATTAGGACAACATCCCGCAAAGGTTGAACCAGATTTTTAAACCTATGGTGGTAAGAAGCAAAACGAATGTAGCATATGTATAGGACCCTCTCTGTCTTCAGACTGTTTTGCTGTTAACCCCCTCTCTCATCTGTAATGTGAAGTTACTTGAATGGTGTTGTTACATTGAAATGTAAGGTTTACTTCCCGGAGGTGGTCTCCGTTGTGCCCTCATGCATGGTACTCTGGTGCTGTCTGTCCGGTTAGCTGTGTAGTGTATAATTTCTGATGTTCTGAGGCAACACTTGAGCCATCTTGAATGTCTCAAAAAGTTTGAAAGGACGGCGTTTAAGAAAATTGGGACATGTTTGATTTTCTTCCTGGTTTGACGATGCAGTCGCAGAAGGGATGTCTTCTTATCTGTATGTAAAGAATCCTGTCGTTCAGTGCTGAGATGAATAAGAGGGGACAAAGGTTATGAGAAGATTAAGTACGTCTCTCCAGATCTGTGAAAACCTCTCCAGCTGCGGTTTCTCTTTCCCCCTTGCTCTGGTCTAATGCTACTTCAATGTCCAGCCTTTTATCAAAACAGCTTCCCATCCCAAGGCTGTCTGGGGGTGGGAAGCCTTGTCTTGTTGGCAGCGGCAGCTATATTGAAATAAAATATGACTTCTTGTTAAATTCATCAGGTCAGCTTATTTCTTTTGGGTGCTTTACAGAAATGTGCCATTTTACATTTGGTTGGGGGCTTCAGTCAAAAAGCAATTTTGGACATATATGTCAAACGAGAGTTACGATCAGAGTTTTGCACACAACTGAAGAGATGAAATCTCTGCCCTAATGCAGTCAGGGCCTCGCTTCATCCATTACACACAGTGAGTGTGGTACCTTGGATAATCCCTAAAGCGGGTTATGTATCAGGTCTCGCTCCGTTAAGGTTGTTTCAGTTCTACAAACTTCGGATGAATAATTGTGACCGAGTCTGGCGAGGAGACCGCCCCATTTTCATCCTTCATGATACCTCTTATTATCTCCATGTCTCCATTGATACTTATGATACAAGGTCATTATAATAACTGCTAAAAGGACAATGTGAACAGTAGACAATGGGAGGTCAATCTGACAGAACATATCCGCAGTGGCTCAGCGGTAACGTATGTACCTCCAAGTCAGGCGTTGTGGGTACGATTCCCAGCGAAGGGCATCAGTGGTTTTAACATACATGGAATTTGATTTCGGTTTCATGGCTCTCACAGGTACTTCACATGACAACACAACACTACGTATGTATGTATATATATATATAAGGTTGGCACGTTGCTTACATAACTGAGGTAGATTGACATGACCAAGCATACATAAATTCTACAGTACAGTAAATAAAATATATGTAGTTGGAACTTGAAAGGTTAAGAGTTCATTTGGAAGACAGGCTGTGAAGAGAACCTGTTTTTATATCTGGTTGTGTTGGTGTACAGTGCTGTGTAGCACCTACTAGAGGGCAGGAGGTGGAACAGGTTGTGGGCGGGACGTGATGGGTCTGCAGTCCTGTTGCCCGTCCGTGTCCTGACTTCAGAGATGTGCAAGTCTTGGATAGAGGACAGGCTGACATCAATGACTTTCCCTGCAGAGCTGACTGTCCATTGGTGGCCTATCCAAACCAGACAGTGGTAGATATGCAGAGGAGAGGCGTGATTATTCCAGTGTAGACCCGTATCCCAAGCTCCTGAGACAGGTTGAACTTCCTGAGGAGCAGCATTGCTCAGGAGGTAGAGTAGGTCATCATCGGGTTTGATTCCCGGCCTAGAGGAAGTGTGTTGCAGTGTCCTTCAGCAAGGCACCCTCCCCCTAACGGCTCCTAGACAATAGCATGGGTTGATGCAGTGGACATTTAATGTTAAGATCACGATGACCAGATATTTGCTCTCCCTGAGGTGATGGAGAAAGCCTCTTCTGAGAAGACTACATCTTACTACAACTGGAAACCCAACACCAACATTTTAGAATCATCTATAAAGGAAACTGCCTGTTCCTTAAATCTCCAGTTTCTGGTGGTCCCATCCAGGTTTTGAGGTCTTAGCGGTTGGCAGGTCTGAGTGTCTTGCTAAAGGACACTTCCACACACCTCCTGCAGAGAACTGGGATCAAACCACCAATCCTTCAATTACTAGACGACCACCTCGTCCCAAGAATAAAATATTCTGAAACTCAACATGATATTGAATGGCTTCTTATGATAGATAAGAAAGCAAAGAAATCAACTTCTACATCTAAGTGGTAATATAGGAGCGAAAGAGAGACGGAGATTTATTTAAGTATCGACGCGCCGGCCGGAAGAACTCTCTCTGCTTCACCAGACTTAACTCCGTCGCAGAATAGAAACGTCATCCCCCCGCTGGGGTGTGTGGGTAATAAAGACAAGGAACCCATAGCAACAACAACGAGAACACAACATGAATGTACATATTGGCGAGATCACCGTGAATTATAAGAATTCAAACTTATTAATTATCCTGTGGGTGTTTGGCTACCACAGTAACCCGGGTTGACTTCATCTACCCCCCGCTGAGATGTCACAGATCACGCAGCTTGTTAAGGTGGATAGTTTGGAGGCCTCTAGAGAAATCAGCTGTGTCCAATTTGGCTAATTAGACTGTGGTGAATTGGAGCTGGAATAAATGGAGAGGCAGGAGGTGACGTGTTTAAGGTGTCTGGAGCTCAGGACTGACAGCCTGCTGTGGTTTTCGGAGTTTTGATGGCTGCCATGGTCCTTAGCTCCCTTTTAAGGTGAATTGTGTAGTGGTTGTATTATTTGAGACATGTTAACATGGCAACCATGTGCTCTCTGTAATAGATGTGTTCTACTGAGCTCATGTTGGCTCATGTGGACTGTTGCAGATCAAAGTTAATTTCTTGACTGGAAAAAAACGGACTATTATTAATGTTTGATATCAAGATGGTTCTGGTTAAACCTTCTCCTACACTGTGTATAGGGCTCCCTGGATATGTTTCTTGATGTTCTGGCATTGCTGCCTGTTTCCCTGCAAAGGAAGCTGGTAAGATTTCCTCTTGACTTGGCCCACTGGTGAATTTTAAAAAAAATATTTCATGTTCCCCTTTAGTTAAGTGAGGTGGATTGTGTTTTGCAATCCCATGGAAGAGCTCCTGACCTTATGTATTGACCAATAATGTGACGTCCTGATCTACGAGACCACATATAGTTTGGTTCTGGCAATGTGTTCTTTACATAGCTCTAGTGTTGCTTCAGTATCTTTTGCATCTTGATGCTTTGCATTGTTGCATATCGCTATGGATAAGGCTGTCTGCTTAAATGCCTGTAATGCCATTTATCCTCTAGGCAGTGGCTCTTACACAGCTGTCCCCAAGACCGTTGAGCCCATTGATGATCGAAACTTGATTCAGCTGGCATCTCTGCAGAACTCGACTGAGTTGGCATCTCTGCCAGAGCTTGATGGCCTGGCATCCATGCAAAAACTGAATGACCTGGCGTCTGTGCACAACTCGGACGAGCTGGCGTCCGTGCAGAACTCGACCGAGCAGAACTCGACCGAGCTGGCGTCCGAGAAACAACCACCTAATGCAACGTCCCCTGGAGATGTTCCTTCAGGTGAATCCTTACAGTCCTTTTCAACCAGTAGTCCTTGACTACTGGTCAAACTAATCTCAAATGAGAAGGGGAATAACTTCTCATTGATTGAGCTTTATCTTGTGTTGATTAAAATGTACTTTTTGACTTTCATGGAAGGTCTCCTGAGCTCATGTTTTGACCAATATTCTCCTTAAATCCATTCCCTAGGCAATAGACATTCAGATGCAGTCTTTCCCAGGAGTTTCGATTACTCTGAAGAGCTCATTCAGCTGGTGTCTGTGCCACACCTGGCTGATGAGCTGACTTCTGGCGAAGTTCCTTCAGAAGAGTCCTCGGAGTCTCTTTCAGCTGTTGAAGGTAGATAAACTAAAATGGCCACTGGTCATATCTGTTCTACAAAAAAATCATGCTAAATAGTTGCCGTCTCCCTCAGTCGCTGAAGGCCAACATCCTGAAATAGACATTGGTAAAGCATGGTCAACCTTAACTACTGGTGGTTTTTTTAATATCCGTGTATATACTTTCATATCAACCTGCAGTTGGTTTACATAAAATTCTTGATAAATTTTAACTAGTCTATACCAGGGTTCAACCAAAACCTTTTTACTAGGACGATGAGAACTTGAACTGGCTAGACTAGGCAATGAGCACGAATGCTAAATCTACTGTGAAACATGTTATTTCAATTGCATAAAAAGATGACATTACATAATCTTTTTTTTCTAATTCCCTGGGAATCTGGACAGTCATCCCCAAGAGTTTTGAGCCCAATGATGACGCTGAGTTCATTCAGCTGCTGTCTGAGCAACACCTGGCTGATGAGATGGTGTCTGGAGCTGTTTCCCCAAACTCATCCCTTTCAGGTGCTGAAGGACAACTAGCTAAATTGCTACTTCTCAATCAGATTCTATCAAAGAGCACATTTAATCCGAGCTACTTGTGATTTTTGCATGCCTGTAGCTTATTTCAATTGGTTTCAGGACACTCTAGTTGATTTGAATGATCTAAACCCGCAGGAATCAAAACCTTTTAGCTAAGATAATGATTTGAACTGGCTAGCCTCACACATGAACACAAGTACTAGTTTGGTTACACTTCAGAAAAAAATCTCGGGTAAAGTGACTTTTTTATTTGAATAAGATGGAACGCTTCCTGACATGATGTATTGACCCATATTCTCTTAACTATGCCATGGGCATCCACACAGTCATCCCTGAGAACTCTGAGCTCACTGATCAAAAGCCCACTCGGCTGGTGTCCATTCATCACCTGGCAGATGAGCTGACTCCTGGCGTTTTTCTTTCAGAGGAGCCATTCCGTTCTCCTTCAGGTACTGAAGGTAAATGACCTAAATGGTTTCTAATGGACTTGATTCTATTACAAAGCATGCTCAACCTGGGCTAATGTTGTCCATGTTTTTTGACGCTATGCATTCTCTTACGTCGCTCTGGATAAGGGTGTCTGCTAAATGCCTGTAATGCCATTTATTCTCTAGGCAATGGCTCGTACACGGCCGTCCCCAAGACCGTTGAGCCCATTGATGATCGAAACTTGATTCAGCTGGCATCTGTGCAGAACTCGACTGAGTTGGCATCTCTGCCAGAGCTTGATGACCTGGCGTCTGTGCACAACTCTGATGAGCTGGTGTCGGTGCAACAACCACCTAATGCAATGTCCCCTGGAGATGTTCCTTCAGGTGAATCTTTAGTCCTTTTCAGGTGTTGGAGGCTGTCTGTCTAAAATGACTACTGGTCAAACTAGTCTCGAATGAGAAGGAGAATAATTATCAATGGATTGTTTTTATTTTTTTAAATATACTTTTTGGCTTTCATGGCAGGTCTGCTGAGCTCATGTATTGATCAGTATTCTCCTTGAATCCATTCCCTAGGCAAGAGACATTCAGATGCAGTCTTTCCCAGGAGTTTCGATTTCTCTGAAGAGTTCATTCAGCTGGTGTCTGTGCCATACCTGGCTGATGAGCTGACTTCTGGCGAAGTTCCTTCAGAGGAGTCCTCGGAGTCTCTTTCAGCTGTTGAAGGTAGATGAGCTAAAATGGCTCCTGTTCTACAAAAAACTAATGTTCGATCTGGACTGCTGGTCGTTTTATGTGCGTCTCGGTATCTCTTTAAATGGCTTTAGGTCAACCTCTAGTTAGGCTCCTATTGGGTTCGGTGGATACTTTGGTAGTTTTTTATTTTTTAAATCCATCATCTGAACTGATGGTCATCAAATCCTATGGGCTAGATAACATGAATTTAAGCGGACCAACCTCAGCAATTAACACAACTACTAGTTTGGTAATTCTACAGAAAAAATCTTGTAAAAATAAATCTGAATAACATGGAAGGTTTCCTGAGGTCATGTCTTGACCTATATCCTGATTATCTATGGCATTGACATCCATACACAGTCATTCCTGAGAGCTCCAAGTCTGCTCAGCTGGTGTCTATGGCAGATGAGCTGACCACAGGAGCTTTGCTTTCAGACCTAAATGGTTTCCCACAGACTCTATTCCATCAAAACGCATGCTCAACCTGGACCGCTGCTGTCTCTACATTTGTCTGTGTACAACAATTTATTTTTTGACCAATATTTTTACTGTAAATACAATAGCCTCATTAAAATTCCATAGGCAATGGACAGCATTACACTGTCATCCCCAAGAGTTTTGTTCCCATTGATGATGAAGAATTGACGCAGATGGTGTCTGAGCAACACCTGGCTGATGAGATGGCCTCTGGAGATGTTCCCTCTGAAGAGTCATCAGAGTCTCTTTCAGGTGATCAAGGCTTACGACCAAAAATGGCTACTGGTCAAACAAATTCCAACCAAGAATTTTTAAGCTGAACTAAATCATGTTTTAAAGGTCTCTGTTGATGTGAAATAGCCTCAAAACATCTTCTAGTTCAAAACCTTTTAACTTGGACAACAAGAATATAAACTGGCTAGCCTCAGCAATTGGTACAGTTTGGTTTAGCGAAATCTTGTTTTAAAATTCTCTATCTTCCCTAAATTACATGTAAGATTTCCTGAGCTTACGTGTTGCTGAATATTTTTCTCCTTCGGTTCCCCAGGAAACAGACATGTGTACAGTGCCACCCCCAAGGCCTTTGAGCCCATTGAGCTGACTTTCATGGATCACTTTGCTGAGCTGACTTCTGGAGATGTTCCTTCAGAAGAGTCTTTGCAGTCTCCCTCAGGTGCTGAAGGCCAACATCCTGAAATAGACATTGGTAAAGCATGGTCAACCTGAACTACTGGTGGTTTTTCATATCTGTGTATATACTTTCAGATCAACTTATAGTTTGTTTGCAGAAAATTCTTGACACATTTTAAGTCCTCTACACGAGAGTTCAACCAAAACCTTTTAACTAGGATGACAAGAAGTTGAACTGGCTAGACTAGGCAGTGAGCACGAATGCTAAATCTAATGTGAAACATGTTTTTTCATTTGCATAGAAAGATGACATTACATAATCTTTTTTTTTCATTCCCTGGTCAATGGATAGTCATCCCCAAGAGTTTTGAGCCCAATGATGAAGAGGAGTTCATTCAGCTGCTGTCTGGGCAACACCTGGCTGATGAGATGGTATCAGGAGGTGTTTCTCCAAATGCATCATCAGAGTCCATCTCAGGTGCTGAAGGACAACTGCCTCGAATGGATATTTCTCAACCAGATTCTATCAAAAAGCACACTTAACCTGAACTACTGGTGATATTTGCATCCCTGTAGATGATTTAAATTGGTTTCAGGACACTACTTGAGCAGGATAACTCGGCTCTTCTAAACCCACAGGAATCAAAGCTTTTAGCCAGGATAATGATTTAAACTGGCTAGTCTCGGGCATAAACACAACTACTAGTTTGGTTACACTTCAGAAAAAATCTTCAGTAAATTGACTTTTTTTATTTGAATAACATGGAATGCTTCCTGTAATGATGTATTGACCCATGTTCTCCTCCTATCTATGCCCTGGACATCCACACAGTCATCTCTGAGCCCACTGATCAAAAGTCCACTCAGCTGTTGTCCATTCATCACCTGGCAGATGAGCTGGATCCTGGGGCTTTTCTTTCAGAGGAGCCATCACGTTCTCCTTCAGGTGCTGAAAGCAAATGACCTTAATGGTTTCTAATGGACTTGATTCTATTACAAAGGATGCTTGACCTGGACCACTGCTTTCTTTACATTTGTCCACGTGTAGAAGTCTTGAATGGCCTCATGTCAACCGCTAGTTGAGCAGTAGCTAGGTTTAGAGAGGTCTCATTATGTTCATCGAAACCTTTTAACAAGACGTTAACTCAGTTTAGCAAGGAGTGCTAAAGTTTGGTTAGGTTTTATTTGTCTAAAAATAGTTTCTCATTTTTAAGAGACACTGCTTCAGAATCTCCTGACATTATTTGTTGACCAATATTTTTATTGTAAATGCAATACTCTCATTATATTCCCTAGGCATTGGACATCGGTACACTGTCGACCCCAATATTTTTGTGGCCATTGACAATGAAGAATTGACTCTGCTTGTGTCTGAGCAACACCTGGCTGATGAGATGGCCTCTGGAGATGTTCCCTCAGAGGAGTCGTCAGAGTCTCTTTCAGGTGATCAAGGCAAACGGCCTAAAATGGCTACTGGTCAAACTGATCTGAAACGAGAAGGGGAATAAGTGCTAATTGATTGAGCTATAGCTTGTGTTTATTTTTATCTTTTTAAAAGTACTTTCTGTCTTTCAAGGAAGGTCTCCTGAGCTCATGTATTGATCAATATTCTCCTTGAATCCATTCCCTAGGCAATAGACATTCAGATGCAGTCTTTCCCAGGAGTTTCGATTCCTCTGAAGAGTTCATTCAGCTGGCGTCTGTGCCACACCTGGCTGATGAGCTGACTTCTGGCGAAGTTCCTTCAGAGGAGTCCTCGGAGTCTCTTTCAGCTGTTGAAGGTAGATAAGCTAAAATGGCCACTGGTCACATCGGTTTTACAAAAAAATCATGTTTGACCCGGACTGCTGGTCGTTTTGAGTGTCTGGATATCCCTTTAAATGGCTTCAGGTCAACCTCTAGGGCGGCTTCTATTAGGTTTGGCGGAAGCTTCGGTAGTTTTATTTCTTTATTTTTTTGATCCATCATCTGAACTGATGCTCGTCAAAACCTATGGGGTAGATGACATGAATTTAAGCTGACCAACCTCAGCAATAAACCCAACTACTAGTTTGGTAATTCTTTAGGAAAAGAATCTTGGGTAAAAAATAAATCTGAATAACATGGAAGGTTTCCTGAGGTCTTGACCTATATTCTCCTGATTATCTATGGCATTGACATCCATACAGTCATCCCTGAGAGCTCCGAGTCTGCTCGGCTGGTGTCCATGGCAGATGAGCTTTGATTTCAGACCTAAATAGTTTGCCACAGACTCTATTCCAACAAAACGCATGCTTAACCTGGACCGCTGCTGTCTCTATATTTGTCTGTGTACAAGAATTTATTTTTTTGACTAATATTTTTACTGTAAATACAATGGCCTCATTAAAATTCCTTAGGCAATGGACAGCAGTACACTGTCGTCCCCAAGAGTTTTGTTCCCATTGATGATGAAGAATCGACTCGGCTGGTGTCTGAGCAACACCTGGCTGATGAGATGGCCTCTGGAGATGTTCCATCAGAGTCTCTTTCAGGTGATCAAGGCTTACAACCTAAAATGGCTACTGGTTAAACCAGTTCGAACAAAGCATTTTTAATCTGAACTTAATCAGGTTTTAAAGGTCTCTGTTGATGTGAAATGGCCTCAAAACATTTTCTAGTTCAAAACCTAACTTGGACAACAAGAATATAAACTGGCTAGCCTCAGCAATTGGTACAGTTTGGTTTAGCTAGATCTTGCTTTAAAATTCTTTATTCCCTAAATTACATTGAAAATTTCCTGAGCTTACGTGTTGACCAATATTTTTCTCCTTCGGTTCCCAAGGAAACGGACATTTGTACGGTCCCACCCCCAAGGCCTTTGAGCCCATTGAGCTGACTTCTGGAGATGTTCGTTCAGAAGAGTCTTTGCAGTCTCCCTCAGGTGCAGAAGGCCAACATCCTGAAGTAGACATTGGTAAAGCATGGTCAACCTGAACTACTGGTGGTTTTTCATATATGTGTATATACTTTCATATAGAACTGTAGTTGGTTTACAGAAAATTCTTGACGCATTTTAAGTCGTGTCCACTTGGGTTCAACTAAAACCTTTTAACAAGGACGAGAACTTGAACTGGCTAGACTCGGCAATGAGCACAATTGCTAAATCTACTGTAGAACATGTTTTTTTTTAAATTCACATAGAAAGATGACTATACATAATCTTTTTTTTCTAATTCCCTGGAAATCTGGATAGTCATCCCCAAGAGTTTTGAGCCCAATGATGAAGAGCAGTTCATCCAGCTGCTGTCTGAGCAATACCTGGCTGATGAGATGTCGCCTGGAGCTGTTTCTCCAAATCCATCAGAGTCCCTTTCAGGTGCTGACGGACAACTGCCTAAATTTCTACTTCTCAACCAGATTCTATCAAAAAGCACATTTAACCTGAACTACTGGTGATTTTTGCATGCCTGTAGATGATTTCAATTGATTTCAGGACACTCGTTGATTTGAATGATCTGAACCCGCAGGAATCAAAACCTTTTAGCTAAGATAATGATTTGAACTGGCTAGCCTCACACATGAACACAACTACTAGTTTGGTTACACTTCAGAAAGAAATCTGGAGTAAAGTGACTTTTTTTTTTTTGAATAGCATGGAAAACTTCCTGAAATTATGTATTGACCCATATTCTCTTATCTATGCCCTGTCCATTCATCACCTGGCAGATGAGCTGACTCCTGGAGCTTTTCTGTCAGAGGAGCAATCGGGTTCTCCTTTAGGTGCTGAAAGCAAATGACCTAAATGGTTTCTAATAGACTTGATTCCAGCACAAAGCATGCTTAAGCTGGACCACTACTTTCTTTACATTTGCCCATGTGTAGAAGTCTTGAACGGCTTCATGTCAACCGCTAGTTGAGCAGTAGCTAGGCTTGGAGAAGACTCATGTTCATCACCTTTTAACAAGACATTAAACTCATGGTTTAACCAGGAGTGCTACAGTATGGTTAGGCTTTATTTGTCTAAAATTTTTCTTATTTTTATGAGACACTGCTTCATAATCTCCTGACATTATTTGTTGGACAATATTTTCTATTAATTCAACCTTTTCATTAAAATTCCATAGGCAATGAACATCGGTACACTGTCATCCCCAAGAGTTTTGTGCCCATTGATGAAGAATTGACTCTGCTTGTGTCTGAGCAGCACCTGGCTGATGAGATGGCCTCTGGAGATTTTCCCTCAGATGAGTCATCAGAGTCTCTTTCAGGTGATCGAGGCCAATGGCCGGAAATGGCTACTGGTCCAACAAAAAGTATGTTTAAGCTGAACTAAAGTTGATTTTACACATCTCTGTTGATGTGGAAATGGCCTTAAAACATTCTCTAGTTGGCCTGCATCCAAGCTATCACCAGGCAGATGAGCTGACTTCTGGAGATTTTTTCAGATGATCGGTCAAGTCTCTTTCATTTGTGAAAGGCAAAGCATCTTAAAAGAATACCGTTTGACTTGATTCCAGAAAAAGCATGCTTGACCTGGACTGCTGCTATCTGTAAATAGTTTTGAATGGCTTCTTGTCAGCCTGAGCGGCTGACGAGTTATTGAAAGTTTTGTAACTGCTTTAAACTCGATAATCTCAACTGCTGGTCATAAAACTCTGAATCGGCCAACTTAAAAATGGATATACTCTGCAAAAGGTAGAAGTTTTTTCCATGAAAACAATTTGGTCAAGCTAAATCTTCAGGACTTTCTCTAGTTGAACATTTGAATGCCAATTATCCAAACCTTTCAACTGGGATAACGAAAAGATAAACTGGCTAGCTTCAGCAATCGGTACGTTTGGTTCATCTAAATCTTGTTTTAAAATTCTCTTGATTACATGTAAGATTTCCTAAGCTTATGTATTGACAAATATTTTTTTTCTCCTTCGGTTCCCCAGGAAACACACCTGGGTACAGTGCCACCCCCAAGGCTTTTGAGCACATTGAACCTACTTTCATGGATCACCTTGCTGAGCTGACTTCTGGAGAGGCTCCTTCAGAAGACTCTTTGCAGTCTCCCTCGGGTGCTGAAGGCCAACATCCTGAAAAGCACAGTGGTAAAGCATGGTCAACCTGAACTACTGGTGGTTTCTTAATATACGTGTATATACTTTCATATCAACCTGTAGTTGGTTTGCAGAAATCTCTTGACGCATTTTAACTCTATCATCTACACCAGGGGTTCAACCAAAACCTTTAAACTAGGATGACGAGAACTTGAACTGGCTAGACTAGGCAATGAGCACGAATGCTAAATCTAATGTGAAACATGTTTTTTTCACATAGAAATATGACATTCAATAATAATTTTTTTCTCATTCCCCGGTCAATGGGCAGTCATCCCAAAGAGTTTTGAGCCTAATGATGAAGAGGAGTTCATTAAGCTGCTGTCTGGGCAACATCTGACTGATGAGATGGCGTCTGGAGCCGTTTCTCCAAACGCATCATCAGAGTCCCTTTCAGGTGCTGAAGGACAACTGCCTCGAATGGATATTTCTCAACCAGACTCTATCAAAAAGCACATTTAACCTGAACTACTGGTGATTTTTGCATGCCTGTAGATGATTTCAATTGGTTTCAGGACACTCTCTACTAGAGCATGATAACTCAAATGATCTGAACCCACAGGAATCAAAACCTTTTAGCCAGGATAAGGATTTAAACTGGCTAACCGCAGACATAAACACAACTACTAGTTTGGTTACACTTCAGAAAAAAAATCTTGAGTAAAGTTACTTTTTAAAATTTAAATGACGTGGAATACCTCCTGAAATGATGTATTGACCCATATTCTCCTCCTATCTATGCCCTGGACATCCACTCAGTCATCCCTGAGAACTCTGAGCCCACTGATCAAAAGTCCACTCAGCTGTTGTCCATTCATCAGCTGGCAGATGAGCTGACTCCTGGAGTTTTTCTTTCAGGGGAACCATCACGTTCTCCTTCAGGTGCTGAAAGCAAATGACCTTAATGGTTTCTAATAGACTTGATTCCAGCAGAAAGCATGCTTAACCTGGACCACTGCTGTCTTTACATTTGTCCATGTGTAGAAGTCTTGACTGGCTTAATGTCAACCGCTAGTTGAGCAGTAGCTAGGCTTGGAGATGACTCTCAGTATGTTCATCAAAACCTTTTAACAAGACATTAAACTCATTGTTTTTGACTCTCTGCATTCTCGTACATGGCTCTGGATAAGGGTGTCTGCTAAATGTCATTTATCCTCCAGGCAGTGGCTCTTACGCAGCTGTCCCCAAGACCATTGAGCCCATTGACGATCAATACTTGACTCGGCTGGCATCTGTGCAGAACTCCACTGAGTCGACGTCTCTGCCAGAGCTTGATGACCTGGCGTCCGTGCACCAACCACCTAACGTCATTTCCCCTGGAGATTTTCCTTCAGGTGAATCCTTAGTCCTTTTCAAGTGCTGGAGGCTGACTGTCTACTGGTCAAACTAATCTCAAATGAGATGGGGACTAACTGCTAATTGATTGTGCTTTACCTTGTGTTTATTAAAAAAGGTACCTTTTTAGCTTTCATGGAAGGTCTCCTGAGCTCATGTATTGATCGATATTCTCCTTGAATCCATTCCCTAGGCAAGAGACATTCAGATGCAGTCTTTCCCAGGAGTTTCGATTTCTCTGAAGAGTTCATTCAGCTGGTGTCTGTGCCACACCTGGCTGATGAGCTGACTTCTGGCGAAGTTCCTTCAGAGGAGTCCTCGGAGTCTCTTTCAGCTGTTGAAGGTAGATAAGCTAAAATGGCTCCTGCTCTACAAAAAAATCATGTTCGACCTGGACTGCTGGTCGTTTTATGGGCTTCTCGGTATCTCTTTAAATGGCTTTAGGTCAACCTCTAGTTAGGCTGCTATTGGGTTCGGTGGATACTTTGGTAGTTTTTTATTTTTTAAATCCATCATCTGAACTGATGGTCATCAAATCCTATGGGCTAGATAACATGAATTTAAGCGGACCAACCTCAGCAATTAACACAACTACTAGTTTGGTAATTCTTCAGAAAAAATCTTGTAAAAATAAATCTGAATAACATGGAAGGTTTCCTGAGGTCATGTCTTGACCTATATTCTCCTGTTTATCTATGCCATTGACATCCATACACAGTCAACCCTGAGAGCTCCGAGTCTGCTCAGCTGGTGTCCGTGGCGGATGAGCTTCGCTTTCAGACCTAAATGGTTTCCCAAAGACTCTATTCCTGTCTCTACATTTGTCTGTATGTACAAGTATTTACTTTTTGACCAATAATTTTCATCGTTAATACAACTGTCTCATTAAAATTCCATAGGCAATGGACAGCAGTACACTGTCATCCCCAAGGGGTTTGTTCCCATTGATGATGAAGAATTTACTCAGCTGGTGTCTGAGCAACACCTGGTCGAGATGGCCTCTGGAGATGTTCCCTCAAAGGAGTCATCAGAGTCTCCTTCAGGTGATGAAGGGAAACAACCTAAAATGGCTACTGGTCAAACGAATTCCAACAAAAAGAATGTTTAAGCTGGTTTTACAGGGCTCTGTTAATTTGAAATGGCTTCATAACATGCTCTAGTTGACCATTTTCCCTCCTGTTCTCTGAGCCCATGGGGATCAAAACCGAACTCTGTCGACAAGAATTTAAACTAGATGGCTTAAGCAGTGAGCACGATTGGTACCGTTTGTTTCAGCTAAATATTGCCATGAATGTCCCCTCTCAATTACATGGCAGATTTCCTGAGCTCGTGTAGTGACCCGTACTTTTTCCCTTTGGTTCCCTAGGAAACGGCCAGTTGTACAGTACCACCCCCAAGGCTTTTGAGCCTGTTGATTTGACTTCCACGCATCACCCTGCTGATGAACTGACTTCTGAAGATGTTCCTTCAGAGGCGTCAATGCAGTCTCCTCCAGGTGCTGAAGGCCAACCTCCTGAAATGGTTGCTGGTAAAGCAAAAGCTTATGTTCAACCTGAACTGCTCGTGGCTTTTCTTGTCTGTATCTAGTCTTAAAACTCTTCATATGAACCTCCTAGTTGACATGCGCTTAATTTTTTGGGGAAAGCTCCTGTGCCATATTGAATCTATCATCTAAACTATTGGTCCTCCAAAACCTTTGAACTAGGATAACAAGAACGTACTCTGCAATGAGCGAGAGTGCTAAATGTCGTGCGACGGATTTAGGTTTTGTTTTAGAAAAAAATCACTTCAGGATCCCCTGTGCTTATATACTGACCAATATTTTATTCTCTTTTGATTCCCATGGATATTTGTACAGTCATCCCCAGTTACTTTAAGCCTACTGAGGAGTTCACTCGGCTGATATCTGTGCGACACCCAGCTGATGAGATGGCACCTGGAGATGTTCCTTCAGGTGATCTAGACCAACAACCTAAAGTAGATGCTGATCAAATTAATTCCAGCAAAAATGTGTTTAACCTGGACTAGTGGTGATTTTTTTTTGTGTGTATCTATATATGGTTTCTACTTGAGCTGCTGTTTTGTTTGGAGGAAACTATGGTAGCATTTTTAAATCTCATCTAAACTGATGGTCATCAAACCCTCTTAACTGGATGTTAAGAATTTAAACTGGCCAACCTTGGCAATACATACCAAGTTTAGCTTTAGATGGATCCGGTATAAAAAGTTGGTTAATTGTTAATCTTAAAAAAATAAATAAATATAAAAAAAATCAAAAGTCTCTTGAGGTCATGTGTTGATGGATAGTTTTGACCTTTGATTCTCTATGGAATGGACAGCCATCCCCAAGAGTGTTGAGCCCACCGATCCAGATTTCACTTGTTAGCCTGTGACAAGTTTATTGAAGCTTTTGTAGTGGATTTAAATTTGATTATCTGAACTAATGGACTTAACTGGGCTAACTTAAAACTAGCAATACTGTGCAGTAGGCACACGTTTTTCTCTGAACACAATTTGGTTAAAGTTAGGCTAAATCTTAAGGATCTCTAGTTGAGCATGTTAACTCCCATCATCTAAACATGTGGGTATCAAACCTTTCAACTCGGATAACAAGAATTTAAACTGGCAAAACTCAGCAAATGGGACAGTTTGGTTCAGATAAATCTTGATTTAAATGCCCCCCCTCCCCTAAATTATATGGCAATTTTCCTGAGCTTTTACATCATTCCCTAGGACTCGGACATTTGTATAGCACCACCCCCAAGGCTTTTGAGCCCATTGAGCTGACTTTCCTGGCTCACCCCACTGATGAGCTGACTTCTGGAGATGTTCCTTCAGAAGAGTCTTTGCAGTCTCCCTCGAGTGCTAAAGGCCAACATCCTGAAATGGTCACTGGTAAAGCATGCTAAACCTGAATTGCTATTGGTTTTTAATGTCTGTGTGTGTATATACTCTCATTTCAGTCTGTAGTTGGTTTGCAGAAAACTCTGTAAGCGTTTTAACTATCATTTACCATCAAACCCTTTTTAACAAGGATGACTTGAACTGACTAGACTCGGCAATGAGCAGGGATGCTAAATCTAGTTTAAAACCGGTTTTTGAATCGCATGGAAAGATCCCCATGACATTGGATGATCGCCAATGTTTTTCTTCCAATTCCCTAGCCAATGGACATCTGTACACGGTCACCCCCAAGAGTTTTGCACCCGATGAGTTCGATCAGCTGCTGTCGGAGCAATACCTGGCTGATGAGGTGGCATCTGGAGCTGATCCTTCAAACGCATCCTCAGAATCCATTTCAGGTGCTGAGCTGGGATGAAAACGTTTTAAAATGGCTAGGCCCAGGAATGAGTACTATTTGGTTTAGCTAAATCTGGAGGAAAAAGGGTTGTTTTTTTTTATTGCATGGAAAATCTGATACTATGAGCTTATAAACTGAACATTATTTTGTTTCTCCTTGGCTTTGTAGATGGTGGACACCTATACAGACTCCTCCTCAAGAGTTTTCAGCCCATGGATGATGATGACGATGATGAAGAGTTCACTCAGCTGGAATCTGTTCAAAACCCATCTGAGCTGGTGTTGGTGCACCGAGTCGATGATATGGCATCTGGAGCTGTTCCTTCTAATTCCTCACCACAGTCTCTCACAGGTGCCAAAGGTCAACAGACTAAAATGGCCACTGGTCAAGCCAATTGTAGCCAAAATCCTGTTTAACCTGGACTCGTGATGGCTTTGAGTTGGCGTTTATAATTTTAAATGGCTTTATATCAACCTTTAGTTGAACTGCAGTTGAGTTTAAAGTCACATTAAATGAATTGATGGTCATAAAAAGAAGTGGAACAAGGACAGCTTTGGAATTTCAACATTGAGCTCAATTTTTATTTTTTTTTGTAAAGAGTACTACATATTAGTTTTACTTCAACCATTTCTGGCATTTGAGAAAATAGCTACTTTAAGAGCTCTTGAACTCATTTTAACCAAATTTTTTCCCCCCCTCAATTCCCTAGGCAATGACAATTTGTACACAATCATCCCCAAGAGTTTTGCAACCGATGATGAACTGACCTCTGGAAATGTACCTGCAGAGCAGTCTCCCTCAAGTGCTGAAGGACAACAGTCTGAAATGGGTACCAGTAAATCAAAAAGCATGATGAGAACTTGTACTGGCAGGATTACTAAATTTATTGTACATTTGTTTAATCGCATGAAAAGATCCAATCAGCTTGTATACTGATCAATATGTTTCTACCAGACTCCCTAGTTAATGGACATGCGTACCCAGTCATCCCCAAGAGTTTTAAGCCTGAAGAGGTCATTCAGCTGGAATCTCTTCAAAGCCCATCTGAGTTTTTATCTGTTCAAGAGCTCATTCACTTGTGGTCAGAGCAACACCTGGCCAATGAGATGACATCTTGGGCTGATCCTTCAAACGCATCAGAATCCATTTCAGGTGCTGAGGAACATCTGCCTAAGATTGCTACCGTTTAAAACCAATTTTATCAAAAATCTGTTTTTTTCCCCTTTTCATGTCTGCATATAATTTCATATCGGCCTCAACTTGAGCTGCAGATAAGTTTGACGAAAACTTCTCAAATCCAGTCATCTTGAGCCGACTGTCACAAAGAATAAGTTAACTAGGATAACTTCAGCATTAAAACTGGCTGTGCTCAGCATTGATTACAAGTTTAGCAGGAATACTACAGTTTGGTTTGGCTTTCAATAAGTGTGTTTGAAACCAAATGGCTGCTTTAAGACTTCTTGAATGTGTGCATTGACCAAATTTTTTTTTTTCTCAATTCCCTAGACAATGACAATTTGTACTCTTGTGCCCACAGATGAAATGACTGCTGGAGACGTCCCTTCAGAAGAGTCATTGGAGTCTCTTTCAGGTGCTGAAAGAAGGTTAACGGCCTAAAATGGCTACTGGTCAAAGCATTTTTATGACTAGGCACATTTAACCTGGACCACTGCTGTGTATTTTTTTTTTTTTTTTACAGGGTTTGTATGTAATTTTAAATGGCTTCCAGTCATTCTCAAGTTGAGCTGCAGTTAAGTTTGGAGAAAAATCTGGTAGCATTTTACCCAAAATGATTGGAATCAAAATCTTTTGAATGGAATAACGCCTTAAGCTCAACAATGAGCACACGTTTTTACAGGAATAATAGTCTAGTTTGGCTTTAGCTAAATCTTCTGTTTTTGGGGACTCCTTTAGGAGCATATATTGGAGAGACTTTCCCTTGCCACTCTTCTGAGTTTTGAGTCCGTTTATTTAGCTGGACTCTGCAACACCCGGCCAATGAGTTTGGATGTACCTTCAGATGAAGAGTCACCAGTTTCTTTCAGGTTCTAAAGGCCGACAACCTAAAACGGCTGCTGGTCAATGCATTACGGAAAAAAATATTTGGACTACTAGAGGGTTTGCATGTGTCTGTATACCACTTGACATGGTTTCATGCAGGCCACTAGTTGAGCTGCAGTTGGGATTTTATTGATAATGACCACCAGTTTTTACTAGAGTGCCACGGTTTAGTTCAGCTTTAACTAAATGTATTTAATGTGGTAGCTCTGCTGAGCTCATGTATTGATGGCTATTTTCCTCCATTAATTCCTTAGATGAAGGACATTCCTACACAGCCACCCCTGAGGCTGCTAAGTCTACTGATGGTCAAATGGTCCCTCCACTGGCTTCTGTGCAGCATCTGGCTGAGCTGCTGTCAGGAGATGTTCCTTCAGAAGAATCCTCACAGTCCCTTTCTAGTGCTGACAGCCAACAGTCTGACATGGCTCTGGGTCGAATGAATTCCACCACAAAGCACACTTCAGTTGGACTTGAAGCAACAAAACTTGACACGTATACTTCCCACCAACAGAGCCTGTCCTCCAGCTATGAACTTGACAAGTTTATTCGTGATGCTAAAAAGAAGCCCCATTTAAACATTGCCATGCCTTCCTACTGGCCAAAGGTACAACCCAGAGGCTTCCCTCAGGTTGACTCTGACCTGGATGCTGCAGGAGCTTCAAGATCAAGCATTCCCAGTTCATCTGGCTCACTCCCTCCGCTGCTGAGCTACAAACCAGCTCGGCTACTGAACACCGATGTGCAGGGTGCCCCCTTACCCGCAACCAGTGTTCACTCCAACCCATGGGAGGCCTTTAAATCTATAGTCAGGTCATATCCAGAATCCCAGAGTGGCTTTGTCCCAGATATCAGTTGCCCTTCATTCAGTGAGCTTGATGAACCCACTGACAGCAGTGATTTTGACTATCCAGAGTTTGCCAGCTGGAGTTCCAATAACCAGGAGTACACCTTGACCGATGGTGCCCAGGGAGGTGCTCAAATAGACACATTGGACCATAATCCCATGTTTTCTGAGACCTCGGGCTTTCAGTACCCATCCACACAGGAGGCCTGGTCTGACTTGATCCCTGAAGGGGAATCCCTACCCAGCTCCACATCAGAACGGGACACGTACCTGGAAGGCTCTTTCCCTTCAGTGGAAGCCCCCGCTTTCCCTTCACACTGGAACTGGGGCCGTTCTGCATCCAGTCCAGCCAACAAGAAGTCGAGTGATCTCTTTCCATACACACCAGTCAGGAATCTGGCATCTGAGGTGCCTGGAAGACTCCGAATGCCACCCATGCTTCCTCCATCCACTTACAGAATAATGTCTAGCAACAGCTACAGACGAGACCAGGAGAAATATCGTCATAAAAGTTATTCCAAAGACTCTCCATCCCGCTGACTTCAAGACTAGTCAAATGTGTTGATCATCAGGTCTACGGTAGCTGCTGGGTCTGATTTGAAATGTGCTGTGGGGGATTTGGTAATAAATGGTTTTAAAACACAACATCTTGTAGTTCTGTTTCCTTTGGTATCTGAACTGTTACTCCTTTTGTACTGGTGCAGGTATTGTTAAAAATTCCCTTATTAGTCCTGCTAGGAGTATTTGGTTGTTTTTTTTTACTCATCCTATTGTGCAAGAGCAGTGAGCTGCCAACATATTGCAGTTGGGAGATGAGTGTCTCGCCAAAGGGCACATGCTTTCTGCAGGACCAGAGATTGATCCTGTAATATTCCCAGAAGACTTCTCTACCCACTGAGCTATTACACCCCCTCTCAAAAAAAAGTTTATTTAATCTACTGGAGTTTAAGTGGGATCTTTCTGGCCAAGTCTAACTATTACATCTTCAGTCTGAGGTGACTGCAGGTTCAATTCCCTCCTTGCTTTCAGACCAGAAGTTTTGAAATGTGGTTCATATTGAGCGTCGTTTCTAAATGTCATGTCTGGTTAAGGCCGTGGAATCGACTTGACCTGATATTGGTGTCAACTACACTGCCATCTAAAATCGATAAACAATCTGGAAAGTAGAGCTGATCATGGGACCAAATGATGAACATGACTGAGATGACATTGAGCAAGGATTGACAACAGCCAATGGCTTACACAAAAATGTGCTCAATC
>OMLC01100057.1:0-11914 GCA_900302585.1 Regalecus glesne
CATCATCTCCATCTCTTCCTGTCCTCTACATCTTCCTCTGTCTCACCAGCCACCTGCATGTCCTCCCTCACCACATCATAAACCTCCTCTTTGGTCTTCCTCTTCTCCTCTAGCCTGGCAGCTCCATATTCAGCATCCTTCTCCCAGTATACCAGCATCCTTCTCCCAGTATACCAGCATCTCTCCTCCACACATGTCCAGACCATCTCAGTCTGGTCTCTCTGGCTTTGTCTCCAATCCCTCCACCCTGAGCTGTTCCTCTAATATACTGGTTCCTGATCTGGTCCTTCTCCATCACTCCCAATGTGAATCTCAGCATCTTCACCTCCTCCACCTCCAGCTTCACCCCCTGTCTCTTCATCACTGTCTCCACACCATACAGCCCACCTGTATCAAAAGTTGATCGACATTCGATTGCATGCCACCTATGTCTGGGGGAGTGGCCAAGGAGGCAGCAGGGGCAGTTTCGGGCTTGTCTTCCTCCTCATCTTCCTCCTGCTGTTATGAGTCCCTGCTTCCTGTCACGAGTCCCTGCTTCACTTTGGGTTCAGTGGTCATACAAAGACCAAGCTCGTTTACTGACACGAATGATGGCGTCTGCCAAGGCTCCCCGTCTAATATTTCCCAGTCGGAAACGACTTGGTTTGAGAAATCGGGCCAAAGTTTCCCACATCTAATCATGTGAAACTCACCCAGATGTACCCCAAGATGACTCACGGCTCCAATTGCTGCCAAAGGCCTCTCTGCAGAGGAGGCCGAAGAGTTTTGAGCTCTCTCAGTACGGGAAAACCAACGTGCTTAGATGAGAAAACAAACAAATCACACGCCCACCATTTTGCTTGGTAATTGTTTTGAATCTATTTTGTCGGTGACTGGAAAGAAAATCATTTCGGTGCATCTGAATGTGTATGTAAACCGGTTCGGTGGGGGCCAACGCAGCGCGCACACAACCAAAGGTTAAAGAATAAGTGATTAGCACACTGTTGTGTTCATCCATCCTCTTGCATAGCCCTCTCCTCCACGAGCAGGGAGGCCGTGCAGAGACAGCTAAGCTCTCTCACCTCCCAGCTGCTGGAGAGCGAGTGGAGGCTTTCAGAGGGAGCAGAGGAGCATGTGTTCTGGATATCATTGAGATTAGGGGGATCCTGGTTCATAGACACTACCCTGTGGGGATGGGGAGATGAGACAGGATACAGGGGAAGGTGTGTGGGAGGGGGTAGGGGGGAAGAGAGGGGGTATTTCCAATGTGCTGTCTGATAGCTGCCCCTGTTCAGATGCACCGTGTCCCCGGGCTGGGCAGAAGGTAATCTCCTGGTTTGTTTTCGACCCCTGTCTCTGAGGCAAACTTGATTTCTAACTGGTGTTTACATCTTTCCTCTCTCCCTTTGTTCTCCCCCCTTTCTCCCTCTTTGTCCCTCTGTCTCCCCTTCTCCCTTACCTTCTTCCTGTCCCTTCCCCTAGCTCCACACCGACATGGACAGGAACGATGGACGGACTAAGTACGTGCTGCGGGGCGAGGGGGCGGGCTCGGTGTTCGTGATTGACGAGAAGACGGGCAACATACACGTCACCAAGCCGCTGGACCGTGAGGAGAAGGACGAGTACCGGCTCATCGCCACGGCCACCGACCGGCAGACAGAGCGCGCCCTGGAACCCTCATCCCAGTTCATCATCCGGGTGCAGGACATCAACGACAACCCACCCGTCTTCGATGAAGGGCCCTACAGCGCCACAGTGCCTGAGATGGCCAACATAGGTATGACAAGGGCAGAAGGGCTTCGAGTTGGCGGGATGCTTATTTTTGACTATCTGAATGAACAGTCACACAGTAATAGTATACAGATGTTACCATGCAGATTTACCATGGGAGGCAAGTACTTATGTACACGACACAGATGGGTTAGGGTTAAGTAGCGTAGCTTATGTGGCAGCATGGCTCAGGAGGTAGAGCGGGTCTCCTGGTAATTGAAAGGTCACTGGTTCGATCCCCGGCTCCTTCAGAAAGCGTGGTGAAGTGTTGCAGAATAAAGATGGAGATGGTTTGGACCCTGACTGCTCCCCGAGAGCTGTCTGGTGGCTGTGCTCGCTGCCCCCACGCGGTAGGATTGGTTTAATGTAGAGGACAAATTCCACCAGCCGTGGTGGCGTGGCAAACGAACGGATTCTACAATTACATGTGTGGAGGAGAGATGCTGGAATACTGGAAGAAGGATGCTGAATATGGAGCTGCCAGGCAAGAGGGAGAGGGAGCAGCCAAGAGCACTAGTAGTACTAGTAGTAGTACTAGTAGTAGTACTAGTAGTAGTACTACTACTAGTACTAGTAGTAGTACTAGTAGTAGTACTAGTAGTAGTACTAGTAGTAGTACTAGTAGTAGTAGTACTACTAGTAGTAGTAGTAGTAGTAGTACTAGTAGTAGTACTAGTAGTAGTACTAGTAGTAGTACTAGTAGTAGTACTAGTAGTAGTACTAGTACTAGTAGTAGTATAATACTAGTAGTAGTGGTATTATTAGTAGTAGTGGTAGTAGTGGACGTATTACAGTGACTGGTTGCTGATTTGAAAATGTCAAAGCAATCAATGATTTGAGCTACTTTCCGATCAGCATTGTGAAATGTTTCACTTACATTTAATCGTTTCTGCCATTCGGGTTTTTTTTCGGTCGCTTATTTGTATTGTTGGTTTATGCTGTGATGTAAAGTGTCACAAGACATTGGGATTCTCTCTCTGTAATCTTTATGTGTCGTAATCCGTCGGACATGTGTAAGCACTGTCCACCAGTCTGTGGAGCTGTGTTGTGTCATAAGAAGAGACCCGGGACAGGATATTGTGTGGAAGCACTCTCTGTTTATCGCTGACAAGTGGAAAATGCAACAGGATGGGAGCTCCTTTACAAATGAATGAGCACGGATACGACTCGTAACCGTAACAGATGCCAAACCCCGGGCACAGAAGGTCTGGTTCACTCGCCTTGACCAACGTGATCAACGTCAGCACCCTGGAAACTTTCTGACCACTGACACTTTGGGCCGTGGACTCCCTGATCAGGTGGTAGTCACACCTGGGTCAGCAGGTGACTGTAATTAACTACCTGGCAGAATTGAGGAGCAGCCGCCCTGGGCATACGGGACCCGATTGAGAAGCACTCTTACAACAAGGGGAAGCAGAGAAAGAGTCACTGAATGTCACGGGACTGGAGGGTGTGACATGAGCACAGAGTGAGCTGTAATTGAGCTGCCGTTGGAGCCAAATGCTGACAGTCGATTGCCTGATGGGGATCCCATTTGTATTGCCGGCACGTCCAGGCCGGGATTCAGCCGGGCTTCCATGAGGCCTTTTCATGCATTGTGTTTACCTGTCATGTAACTCTGTAATTTTGTTGGGTTTGTGGTGCCAGGGGGCAAATCACACATAGGCAACTCTGATTTCTCCGGATATGTGGTGGGATTGCCTGAGAGTTTGATGAGGATTAACTAGTTCCTCAATGACAGAAGCCCAGTGAGTGTGTGGGAATTCAAATTGATAAAAACAGAAAATGTACGGTTGATTGAACGTTCACTATGAAGAAGAAGAAGAAGGAGAAGAAGAAGACGCTTGACTTATTTTTAATTGTGAATACAAATAATAGGATGTGTCCTCTGCATTTAACCCATCCTACTGTGTAGGGGCAGTGAGCTGCCACAGCACCTGGGGAGCACTTAGGGGTTCCATGTCTTGCTCAAGGACAATTCCATATGCTTACTGCCAGGACCGGGGATTGAACCATCAATCATCCAATCACGAGACGACTGCCTCTTGAGCTATGTACTCCACATATCCCCAAAACACCAACAGGCAAGCCATTCAAGGGATGCTGGGATAAAATTCTCCTAAATCAAATAAAGGCATCGATGGGCATTGAGTTATGAAGTACGGGATGCAACCGAAATAGACAAAGGAGATTTCTCCAGTGTGATGTATGCGTCTATATGATATGCATAGGATTATGCAGAGCAAGAGATGAAATCCAAATAAGCCATCCTCTGGAGGCGGCTCAGCATCAGATGTAGAGAAACAGGGTTAGCACATGCACTTTGACCAGCTAAGCAATGACGGCAACAAGAAATCTGTTCAATGGCTGCTGCGAGGAATTATTCTAGATTCAGTGGTGCTGTGTCGAAGTGTCCATGAGCAAAACCCCTAGCTGCTGGTGACCTGTCCAGGGTGACCTGTCCAGGGTGTTTCCCTGCCTTTCGCCCAATGAGGATCCAGCATGACTCCATGATCTGATTTCAGATAAGCACTTGATGATGGATGGATGGATGGATGGAAGGGCACCCCATAATAATCTTACATCCTGCCATCTTTCATAAAGCATACTTTATGCTACATAGTAGATATTAACGAGTGTGATGCCAGTCACTCGAACTTCTGACTCTGGGCTAAGAGTGAAGGCATCTTTGAGCCAGTATTTCCATTCTTTCATTAATCAGGCCTTCAAGCGGATGAAGTCAAATTACGAGTGAACCAGGCTTAGAACTGTGACGCAACTTGGCCTCTCTTTTAAATCCCGACCACAAAGACAAAGTGGGTGAAAAACAGCTCCTGTGCTATTATGCGATTGTCCTATCGAAGGCATATCCGTCATCTTGCATTCAGGGGCCGGATTGACAAGACTTGGGTTTTTTTGTATGTGCGAGCTGGCTTAGCGCCACTTTAAGCTCCTGTCTGCCGTGCGTCCTATTTTTAGGGTGGGCTTCAAAAAAGAAGAACACTTTGAGAATAGCTTTTAGACAACTTGTCTGACGTTACCTGTCTAGAGGTTTATTAGTCTGAGTCATTTCCTCCTCCGTCTGGGGTGCCGTATAAAATTACCAGTGAACATGGACTCGGGTCCTCGCTAACTTTCTCTGAACTCTTCCAGCGTCAGGGTCCCTCCCACATATCATGTAATTCCCCATAATGCCGCCGCCTCCACCGCTCGCCCGGTTAGGAGACGTCCAGAAGGAGGGGACCTATTTAGTAATCCCATCAGCTGTGTTATGGATATCCACTCCACAAAGCAGCTTCCGTGCCCCTGGTTCAGTTGCCGGGTCTGTCAGGGACTCCGACGCTAACCCGATCATCTAGCACTGTTACGTGCACGTGACGTGACAGAGGAGCTCCCAACAGAGACCTGTTCAGTGAGAGGCACCGTATGGGGGATGGGAATCCTGTATATGTATATGGCGCATCCATACGGGATGCTGATGTGAGGCCCGCTGGAGCCGCGCCACTTTCCCGCCTCAGATTTAGGTCGCCGCTCTTCACAAACTGTTTGGAATCTGTTCCACTTCTTCTTCTTTTGTTTACATCGCATCCGATGCAAATGTGCATCGGAGGCTGCACCCCGACCCCAGTGTGGCCATGCATCTAGCTCCATCCGCCATGATGTCTGTCTGCTCTCCATCACATGAGGGATGCTTCACGGTGTGAGTTTCTGCTCTCCATGAATGCTTGGCGAGCACGTATGTGATCTGTGTGAGCGGCGACAGCCTTCCTAAAGCAGCCCCGGCAGGCTGCATACCAATGGGTTTGCCTTGGCACTATGCGTGTTGCATCAACCCGCTGCCGAACCTGTCTGATCTATTAGTCCAATCTTTCTTTTGGCCGCCTCCGCCATACTGGGGTTCCTCTCATCCCCCCACTGCGTCTCCATTAATCTGTCTACAATATGTGGAAAAAAGAAGAAAGGCGATGGCAAAATTAAAGGGATTTCAATGACTGGCATTTGGTAGTCGGTGTCAATCCAGTTATGCGAGGAAGTGCTCTGAGATTGTGCTGCCCTGGGGGAGAAGTGCCGTCAGAAGAGAAGACGGATGAAAAATTTAAAGCCAAAATGTAAAACAGAGGCTGGAAAATCAGTGACTGACTCTCTCTCTCTCTCTCTCTCTCCCTCTCTCTCTCTCTCTCTCTGTCTCTCTCTCTCTCTCTGTCTCTGTCTCCCCCACTTTATCATGCCATCTGCCTAGCCTCTCTGATGCTTAACTGCCTATATTGGATCAGTAACTAGAACTTTTTTTTTTGGCCTTTTCTCTCTCTCTCCTTCCCTCTCCGACTAGTCCTCGCTCTCCCATGGTGACACTATCAATGCTTTGATGTCCGAAAACAGCAGCAGCTGCTCCTGCGTATCCCCCCGTCTTCCCGCTGAGCGTGTCAGATGCAGCCATCTCCCGCGTGCAGCGCCTGCTAAGCTATGTACATAGAGCGGCTGTATGAGCCCCACAGATGAATAATACTCTCCTTTATGTTTTATTTCACTTTATGTATATTTCGTGCCAGCTGCTCAAAATATACCCACAGAGCTAACGCTCTGCGAGCCGACAGAGAAGAGATCCGCCGCTCCCTGAACCAGAGGGAAGGTTCCAGGGAGAGCAGAGACGGAGCGAGCGAGACAGAGAGGCCATTGAGCATGCTGCGGAATGGAGAGACAGAGAGCGCAGATAGGAGACGGAGTCGTGGATGAAGAGAAATGAAGCGATGGAGAAGGGAGGGTCAGGGAGAGGAGGGTGAGCGGGAGGTTAGAGGGAGAAGAGTGAATATTAAGTAAGTATTTGTTACGGAGCTGCCAACAGAGGTTGAACAGAGAGAACTCATTCCTACTCAGTTGGCTGTGGGTATGGGTCTGCCATTGGCCGTCCATTTGAGTCAGAATGTTCATCCACCCCTGCTATCGGCGTGTCGCCATTTTCAGAGTCCCCCATCGCTTCATCCTGGGCGTAACGCTGCCTGATATGCTCGTGATTGGTTTGAAGACATCTGGGGGCCAGCGGGGGGGTTGCTCAGTGGTCGAGGGTGGGCTTTGGGAACAGACCAGCAAGAGGCCGCAGGTCCCAACCCACCATGGGGCGTCAGGAAGGGCACCCGGCCCTAATCCCAAAGCTTCTTCTAAGTCCACGTCCACCCACACAACATGGAGACTAATGGTGGACACGTAAACTGACCTCCCTCACCAGAGTGGTGATTGGCCCAGCCAGACCCTTGCTCCAGCGCTGGCATGGTGAAATGAAGTGCGGCGATGGGTGTGGCCTTGTGCGACTAGAGGGAAGTGGGATGAGAGAGTCCTCTGACGACCCCTCCCACCACACACACGCACGCACACAATAAGAGAGCAGTTGAGCTTTGATTGGACTGAGTGTCCAGATTCATTCCCACCTTCTTTTACTCCCTTTCTCATCCGTCTCTGTCTGGTGCTCCTGTTCTGCTGCTCTTCCCATCCAAACACCCTGTACCCAGACCCCCCGGCCTCCCACTTTCTAAAAAATCGTATCTCCCTCTCTCTCTCTCTCCCCCCTCCTCCAGGCACGTCTATAATCCAGGTGACGGCGACAGATGCTGACGACCCCACCTATGGGAACAGTGCCAGGCTGGTGTACACACTGGTGCAGGGCCAGCAGTACTTCTCTGTGGACCCCCAGACAGGTAAGTGTGAGGGTGTGTGTGTGTGTGTGTGTGTGTGTGTGTGTGCGTCTGTTCCTGCTGACTCCCCGCTGAGCACACGCAGACCAAGGAACGCAAACATGCACAGATGAAAAGAAGAAAGTGAACATATGCACCACACGGATACGCAAACATCTCGGGATGCGGAGGTGCAAAGGAGCATTGAGTAGAAGTGAATTAGTTCACCAACCTGTGAGGATACACACAGACACACACACACACACACACACACACACATATTTGAGGGTGTGTGTGTAGGATGTTTGAATACACATATAAATACACATCATAAAATATATGGAAACGTGTAAACATGGGAAAAATATGCAAATGCAGGATAAAAACAAGGAGTACATTCTGCTTTCTCTAATCACGTGTGCTGGTACGACGACATCCTCTCCTGCATGTAAACCCTTGAAAACACACGCACACACACATACAGTGGCACGCATTTCCCCCACGTGCACCCCTCTCTCCTACTTACCTATTCCCTCTTCTTCTCCCTCTCGCTTCCTGCCTCCTCTCCTCAGCTGGCCCTCCATTCCCCTCCTTTGTTCCTGCATGTCCCTCCCTCGTTTGTTCCGCTGTGAGTTGGCAAAAATTCATGCAGGCTGCCAGGCCCCGAACACGTCTGACCAAACAGGGCAGCATCCCGATTCATTTATTCACTGTTATTATATCGGAGAGGCAAAAGGCAAAAGACAAGTCTTCAAGAGGGAACTTCCGAAAGCATCGTCAACTATTATACGGGACAACTTACGAAGGGCTCAGGGGTCCTGCCTCCAAGCTGGAATCAGACGTGGGTCCTCAGCCTGCCGTCATGTCGCCCATGTCACCGCGGGGGACGAGTGTGAGTCACGGTTTGGATGAGGGGTCTGCGTGATTTATTTTAGCGTCTTGCCCTGAAGGAAATGCGGTTTGGTTAACTTACAAATCATGTCTGGGAGACGGATGCGTCTGATTCGGTCTTGATCGGCAGCTAGCATGTAAAAGATGGCTTCAGGGGAGCGCTATCACACGACGAGCCTGCCCAGGCTGAGCAGCTAGTGGATGCTTTGCTCCGTCTCTTCTCTCCGTGCGTGGGCGTGTTTGTGTGTCGGTTTCTTTCATCACACACAGGTCAAAGTCAGCGGATATTTGCGTCCCATTGACCGAGTGTTAGTGTTTTGTAATTGATTGCCTTGACAGGAGGTGGCCTCTGTGAAGAGTGGAGCAAATGGTTTGTGAGAGACTAATTGGCCCCATTCCACTCAGTGTATTTTAGTCCTGATGCTTTGCTATTAGCGACTGTTAGTATGCTGGAAGAGTGTTTTCCCCTCGTCTCACTTCTCTCCGCTCGCCGGCTACGGGCTGCACAGTTTCTCTCAGCACCTCTCCACAAGCCTTCGTGAAAAAGGACACTCCAGCGTGCACGTCGAAGCTGATGTATTCTCCGTGCGTGGTCTTATTCTGCTCAGAAACCAAGACTCATGTACTCGGTTCTCCGAGACTGCCTGGAGCAGGTCTTGATAAGTGTGAATCCCTTTTAAGGATCCTGGTGTTCTGACTGTGGCTCTGTGAGCACGGCCAGTGGTTGGAGTCCAACAATCAGTCGTATGGATCATAAAGAGGCCGACCCCGGCTGGAGGGATGGGTTTTGGAAGCGATGAGTGCGTGTGTCGCGCGTCCGTGTCATTCTCTGTTCCTCTGAATGTCTAAGCATCCATCCTAATGTCATCTCGTGGGTGTGTGTGTTGGTCAGGTATTCTGCGCACGGCCGTGCCGGACATGGACAGGGAAACCCAGGACCAGTATCTGGTAGTGCTTCAAGCCAAGGATATGGGGGGCCACCTCGGTGGTCTCTCTGGGACAACGACCGTCACCGTCAGGCTCACCGATGTCAACGACAACCCTCCACGCTTTACCCAGAGTGAGTTTCCCTGCAATGCTGCAGATGTATGCTTCTTATGACCTAGCCCCTCGAGCTCCACTTATGTACGGGTTAATGTTTTCAGGAGAATCCAAGATGGTGGCATCTTTCTACACATCCGTGATGAGTGATCTCATGAATTGCCAGATGTGTGTTTATAATGTGCTCTAAAGAATAGCGAGCGATGTATCGGAAGACGTGCACTATATGAACCAGGGTTAATGTGTGTTCGCAAGTCATTTGTCAGTAAGTCAAGTCAATTATCAGAAATTGACTAATGTGGCTCACTTCATCTTTACACCAACACAACATCCTGTCCTCAGACTCTCACATCGAATAAAGAACAACTCCCTGAAAAACCTTCAACAGGGAGAAAAAAATAGGACAAACCCTCAGGGAGAGCACCAGAGGAGGGATCTCTCTCTTAGATGGACAGGCAGACGTGCAATTGATGCTGTGTATACAGAATAAAACAGCATTTAGAAGAAGAAGAAGAAGCTTTATGCATCTGTTACTGTGCATGCAATTAAATTTAAAGGATGTGACACTGACAGAGTATAACAGAATTATAATCATTATACCTAATGATAGACCTTTATGAAGAATATGATGAGGGCGATGCTATGCATCACCATATAGTCCTGGCAATGGGAGATATTAGAGAAGCAATCAGAGGAGAGTCGGATCACATCATTCACATACATGGGAGAGGAAACAAGAAAAAACAATCACCCATCGGAGTGAGAGAAGGATATTGCATTGAGACAGGATAACATTATTAAATGGATTCATAAGATATGTAAAAAATGTGATGAGGAGGACGCCAAGTGGCATCCAGGTGGTGACCACCGTCACCATGGAGACCTGGAAGGAGGAGAGACCACATGCACATGGAGGAGACTTCACCTCACACCGTTCACATACATAGGAGAAGAGAAAGGAGAAGACATCATTCTGAGAGACAGAGATTAGACATGTGAGAGAAGAGAACAGTTTGCACTAGTCAGTAGTCTATTCTCTATAGTCTCATCACCAGAACTGTGCTTGGTAAATTCATTGAGGCAGAAACTGACCTGCCATGCAGTATAAGTTGTGAAATCCTCAATTACATGGGAATTAGTTGTGGGTCAAGGTAAACGGATGAGTTTTAGGATGGGATTTGAAGGACTCAGCAGACTCCTGATTGGCTGATGGCAGCAAGGAGGTCATGCGCTAAGAATGGGGGCTTATGGGGAAAGGGCCGGCCACCAGCGGACTTCAGTTTAACTTTGGGCACACAGAGAAGTCGTGTATTTTGAGAGCGGAGAGTGTGAGATGTGCGGCTCAAGGAGATCAGACAGGGATGATGGGGCAAGCCCATTTAGCATTTAATTAGTCAGCAGAAGCACCTTGAAGTTAGATCTAAGATGGATAGGAAGCCAATTAAGGGAGGCAAGAATTGATGTGATGTGGACAAAGTTTCCAGTTAGCTTAGATTCTGGCAGCATCATTTCGAACCGTCTGAAGCTTTTCAGTGCTCGCATGTGGCAGACCCGAAAACAAAATTACAGTAATCAAGTCTGGATGTAATGAGTGCATGTATTAGAGTCCCTTCATCAGCCGTAGACAAAGGAAAGAGACTTTTTTATGTGTTACGTCAATGAAAAATGCAGACCTGGTGATTTTTTTATAGTGCTTATTAAAGGAAAGGCTGGGATCAAACGTGATACCAAGGATTTTTGGCTGCTATATTGTGTGAAATCACAGTGTTGTCGGTTATCATTGCTACTTGATCGAGTTAGTGTGTTTGTCTGTCAGGGCCAACAGCTAGCATCAACCGGGGCAGGTTTTCACCTTCATTTTCTCTGAAGTCGAGACTGTCCATTTTAGTCTGTTCCTTGCCTGTTTGGTGGCCAACACAAACCAGACACTGATGGATGTGCAGAGATCAGACTGGATTATGGCTGAGTAGAACTGAATCAGCAGTTCCTGAGGCAGGTTGGATTTCCTGAAATGATGGAAATAGTACTTCCTCTGCTGCCTCAATTTCTACATTTTTCTTATTTTTCAGTATTTGTTGTTGCTATATATTTTGAAACCTACAAACTGCTACTTCTGCTATTTCTCTTGGCTGCTCCCATCAGGGGTCTCCACAGCAGATCATCATCTCCATCTCTTCCTGTCCTCTACATCTTCCTCTGTCTCACCAGCCACCTGCATGTCCTCCCTCACCACATCATAAACCTCCTCTTTGGTCTTCCTCTTCTCCTCTTGCCTGGCAGCTCCATGTTCAGCATCCTTCTCCCAGTATACCAGCATCCTTCTCCCAGTATACCAGCATCTCTCCTCCACACATGTCCAGACCATCTCAGTCTGGTCTCTCTGGCTTTGTCTCCACAACCTTCCACCCTGAGCTGTTCCTCTGATATACTGGTTCCTGATCTGGTCCTCCTTCATCACTCCCAATGTAAATCTCAGCATCTTCACCTCCTCCACCTCCAGCTCCACCTCCTGTGTGTCTGTCAGTGCTACTGTCTCTGGGACAGAACATTTAGATAAAAACTTGATA
>OMLC01100058.1:0-18613 GCA_900302585.1 Regalecus glesne
TGGAGGAATTACTACATCCGAGGTCTGTGAGAGGACGTCCTATGAGGACGGTGGAGTGTGGAGAAGTAGGGTAGTATGCTGCGGGGGGTTGGCCTTGGAGAGTCAGTGTGGGTGGAGACAGGGTAAGAGCATTTGAAACTAGATAAGTGCGTTTTGTGAAGCGTAATGTGGGTGCATTTGTTGTTGCCACATTATACCTGTTGGTCAGAGTTAGAGAGCCTTTACAATCTTTTTTTTTTTAATTCACCTGCGAGGAGCCTTTCATGTGGTATTTTATTCGCCTGCTGTGAAGTTAAATGTTAGCAAGGCGGCACGTCAGTATGCTGTTCACATTACACACCAAAAAAAGCGATGGAAGTGTTCATATTTCAACAAAAAAAAGGTGGATGGGGTGATGTAGATGGTTTAAACAGACAGCAGACCTAGGAATGTTTCCTGCCTGTGAATGATTTTGCAGACAAAATCGAAATGCTTTAGCGTCGGGTGGATTGGTCGATGGAAACCCTCAGCCAGTGGTAATAGAATTATGGATTTACAAAATGTGACACCTTAAGTAGTATTTGGTAAGGATGCTTTTGCAAATTTCCCACGCATGTTAAGAGTAACCTTATTCATTCAGTGCTAAACCATAGCTGGTCCAAAATGGGCCAAAGTGAATTTAGACATGTTTTTTCTAAGATTTGCTTTGTGGAAATGTATGTACACCACATATGGAAAACTAATTTCCTTGCACATAGAACTCTATGATAATAAACAGGGTAAATGAAGGGGGCGGCAGGCCCCAGGAGGTAGAGTGGGTCATCTAGTAATCGGAAGGTCACAGGTTTGATCCCTGGCTCCTTCAGGAAGTGTTTTTAAGTGTCCTTTAGCAAGACACTGAACCTATAACTGCTACCCGGGCCCAGGCTCTGCAGCTGCCCACTGCTCCTTTATAATAGGATGGGTTAAATACGGAGGACACATTTCATTGTAAGAATACAAAGACCAAATGAAGAGGTTTTCCATTCATCTATCGTTAACCGCTTATCCGAAGTCTGGTCGAGGGAGAACTGGAGCCTATTTCAAATCTCATTGGGCAAAAGGCCGGGTACATCCTGTATAGGTCACCAGTCTATCACAGGGCAGAGTAATTAAGGGAACAGTGTCTTGCTCAAGGACACTTCAACATGCTTCTCTGCAGGTGCGGGGCTCAAACCTGCGATCTTCAGATTACCAGATAACTACTATATCCACTGAGCCTCCCCTCAATTTAGGATGTTGCTATTATCGTTATATTACAGAAACCCTCCACAGAAGACTGATCACCAACAGGGAAATTGTTGTTTATGCAGATTTTTTCTTTTTTCTTTACTATATTGTGATGTATTCCCTCTTCTCCTGAAAGAAGCAGTCGTATTACATAATTTATAATGTGACATTAACTTTGGTGATAGTTCACTCCAGCCTTGGGACTATGGTGACCATGAGAGAGACAAGAGTGAGGTACTTACCTGAAAATGAAATTTCATTATTTCAAAACTCACACATGCAACTTTCTTATGCAATGCATCTTAAAATACATGAAATAAATGTAGTAAAGTACTTCAGCTAACAGCAGTGGATGATCTAAGAACTCTATTTGGGACTGAAGAAGTCACTTGTTTGAGAGATAGAGGTCCAATTTTACTTAGATGGAGTTCAGGGGATTAAGGCAGGAAACCATTGCTGATACCCCACAATGGGATCAAACCCATGACCTCTGGCTTGCATAAATGATGAAATGTTTCTCTCCTTAAACACTGTATCCAGATGATTAAACTTTTTGTGATATTTTGATGAACTAATTCAACTTTGTGCGATTTCCTTACCTGGATTATTGAGCATACATAGACATTTTGACTAGTTTGTGGAGCGTTGGCTCAGCTCTGTAAGTCTTGTCTTGGCAGACAAATTGCACAGTGAAACCACTTCCTCGCACAGCTCTATTTATTTTCCAGACATTTTGGACTGAGAATGGGAAGAAAAGCAATCTGGACACTCCACACTACTTCACTGTTCCGTTTCCTGACATAGCAATGACTCCAGTGTCCATCTGAGAGAGACTGGTGGCCAAAGGCTGAACTACAACAGCATGTAACAGTATTTTTGTTCTACTGTGTGAATATGGTAAGTTTGTTGGTACTCTGAAGTCATTTTGAGGTGATGAATCAGAGCAGTAGAATACAATGATAAGAAAATAGACAAAAGCAGAATAAGAGGAATATCTTTCATACTTGCAAGCTAAAACAAAGCAAAAGTGCCTACACAGCCTACTTCTAAACAGGAGAAAAATGTGATTAGATAAGGACAACTTAAGTCATATTTCTACCCTTAAATCACAGTTATAGTCTCAGAGCAGTTTATATTCACACAATGGATCGCACCCACTATCCTTTGACAGTCGATTCAGATGAGTAAAGACACAGACAGTCTATTCAAGAGTAAATTATTATTGAGGATGAATAGATAATTTCAAGAGGAAAATGAGAGAGACCTCATGAAGCAAATTAATCGAGGAATCCCTCCTCCAGCATGGATAGACATGCAAAAGTGTCGAGTGGGCAAGGGAAATAATGTGGTGACATATTTAAAGATTAAAAAACCTGTATAAGTCTCAAGACATTTAAACAGATTAATGAAATCTATATAATGACAACATCAGTATACATTTAAATAGCAAATATAAAATTAATTAACAACAAATTTCAGTTTTGCCCTAAAGAATAATTTAGGGTCCAATTTATTCTTATTTTTTCTTGAAAGAAACATCTAAAAATGTTGCTTTTATTTGGTCACATGTAGCCTACTCTGTGGGAGCAATTCATGGTAAAATAGCCAAGCTTTTCATCAAACCCTTGACCTGAATCTGGGAGGGAAGTGAGCTGGAGATTTAATGACTGCAGCAGATGTGAAACACGGGGGACATCTTATGTTTCCAGCTCCAACAATGAATAATGGGGAGCCAACATACATAACACAGTAACATAAATTGACATACATCCTGGACTATATCAACCAGACTGAAAAGAGGGTCATAATGTACCAAAAACAATTACAATTTGAAAATAAGTAGATTACTTAGATGTTCAGTAAACACAAAATTATGAAAGGTAAATATGTAAAATAGAGGCTGTAGTAGTTTATGTGCTATGTGTGGAATGTTCATGCTTTTTTTAATGCTGAATGACACAAACTAAAAAAAAAGTATTGACCCCTCCCCCCAAAAAATCTGCATTTAAAAAACAGGGGCTGGGCCAACAGAGTTTTGGTTCTTTTACATCCCTGTGCAAAAATACTTTGTTCGCACTCAGTCCTCAGCAAACTATGCATCAATTGCAGTGAACAATATGCACCGCAGACATGCAAAAACGACAGATGGCTGGAAACATATTGAGCATGTTTTCTACCTTTCCATTGGAAATTTTTAGTCTTGCTTGCCTTGATTTTCAAAATTCACATTGTGGAATGATAGAAGTCAGAATTCAAGTACTCGTCAAAAGTAATCAAAAGTACTCATGAGGGATTATTGTTTATGTTAGAAGACTACCTTTTAATTTCCATTAGTGTTGGAAATATCTCCACAAGGAAATGGTAAATGAGCTCATGTATTTGCTGATTTTCCATTTTGCTGATAGCCGAGTGTCCCATTCTTGCTTGCAAAATATGTACTGCACACAGGAAATGACACATTTTATGTCCTCAGAACGCTTGTTTAACTTGTGGTTATGTTATATTTGTGCTTCTTGAAATTGAATAGATTACTTTGAGTTTGTTGGTTATAGACAGAAAAAAGGAAGTTGCCGTGTTAGAAGCCATGATCCACAATTGTTTTCTTATGTCATTGATCTGACAAACAGAATTTTGTGAATTGCAGTTGATTAAAAAAGTCTGCCACTGTGCAGGGCGGCATACCTCAGTAGTTAAGGTGGTTGTCTAGCGATTGCAGATTGGTGGTTTGGTCCCCAGTCCTGCAGAGAGTGTGTTGAGGTATACTTGGGCAAGGCACTGAATGCATAATTGCTCCCCGAGCCCCATGTGTTGGCTGTGCTCACTAATCCTGTACAATAGGATGGGTTAAATGCAGAGAACAAATTCCATTGGCTTATGTCATGTGGTAATAAAACAAGTTTATTCTATTCTGTATCTACTGACACTGGGCAGAAATTCCCGTATGCAGCCTTAAAGCCTTTAAGCCCTGAGATTGTCCTGAGTAGCATTGTTGTCTGACCCAAGGCTGTATTTTTTAAAGTTTCATAAAATATTATTTTCTTCTTAAGCCAGAAAAGTAGACCACCTTTATCTAAGGCTATCAAACTATAATTGATACCACAATGGATAGTTAGGCTGTAACACAATAAGGTGGGATTGCTTTTACTCAAATCTCTCTTCATGTTATTTACCTATCTATGGAATATGTTTGCTAATATGTTAGAAGTTAAATCAAAGCCCATCTCTTAGTCTTTACTACAAGTGATGACTAAAACAAGCTACTAAACTACAGTCCTTTCCTAACAAAAAATAACAAAATTAACCAACTAATCGGCTATTTGGGGAATTTGAAGAAATAAGTATAATGCCTTTAAAGGTTATATGAAAGCGAAAAAGATGGAAGATCTTTTGAGCTCACACAGAGCTTCATCCTCTTGGAAGTTTTCTTGAATACTTGGCACCACCCAGGGTGTCTAAACAGTACTGCAATGTTCAAAATGTGCACAAAGAAATTCACAAACTCTACTGAACCAGTTGTGACTTTATTTTAAGTAACATGCATGAAAATATACTCCAGTGTATGTGCTTGGCAGTGATGTACAGGTATCCATGTCTATAATTTCTAAGAAAAATCAGAAAGTCTGAGCTAGGTCTTGAAAAATGTGACAAGTTTCTCATGAAAAATAAGCAGAAATTGCATTTATCTCTTGACATAACACTAAAATGGCACTTCAGATTATAATACCTTCTACTTCTGTAATTTCTGGGAACATGAATCCTATTGAAACTGAAAAGGAATAAATATAATTCAGGGATTAATGGAACTGTTATATTGTCACACATCTGCTTTACTGCACTTACCAATTAAATCATATTGAACCACCAAGTAAATATTGCAAATTTTAACACACTATCTAAAATCAAAGGTGGATAATTATTTAAATTAGCATTACTGGTAATTTACACCATAACTCAGAGAATGAAAACCTCAAAACATAAGAGGGTAAATTCTGCACGACACAATATGTTATATAACATTTTAGAACAACAATTTTGAAGGTAACTTGAAGAAAAGTGCAGGAGTCATTAATATGGAAACAGGAGCACTCACTAAAATGGGAGTTATTCCCTTTAACAAAGCTTGTCTTCTAACAAAATAGGAAGTAGAGTCAACTATTCCCCATCAAAATGCTGCTCATACAATACTAGTGTTCACAGATGTGAGATAAAAAGCAAAAATAAAACTCATACTACCTTCATTCAGAGTACTGAAATATGACCAAACAACAAATGAATGACATAAGGTAAAAATGTAGGTATTTTAATGACGAATTATGGAGAAACATCTGTTTCAGAAAATGAAGGAATGGAAGGAGACCAGAAAAAGTGGTTGGTTGATGGGTCAGTGGTAATGATTGCTAAATCAAAAAGGTAATCAATGACATTTTAAGTAGTATTGCATTTCCTATTAAAAATCCTCAAAACATTCGTAAGGATAGGTATTGGAACCCATGCACGCCACATACCTGATACATTTTTTTCTGTACCAAGCTAAAGTGCATCATATCTGAAGCTTTACCTTGCAGTGGTTTAAACAGTGTTTAGAATGTCTCTGTAAATAACTCAACATCAACAAGAGACTACGTCCTTAACTCATCTCTACTGTACGTTGAGTGGAAAACTACAACAGGCCTCCCACTAACTACGATGCAGCTAAATCTTGGCTGTGGCAGGTAAATTTATCCAATCTTCCAGCCAATTGAACAGCCAACCAATCGTCTTTTGAAAGTATTTTTGTATACTTTTTTGAATACTTTTTAAATAAAAAACTCTATTGTTTTAATTTACTATTACTCAGTGCTTATCAAGTAAATCTGAATGTGCCGGAGGACAAAGTGCTCCCAGTGACAGAGGCAGCCAAAGCCTCTGAGGTCCCGGAGCGCAAAAACAACGTTAACCAAAAAATTCCCCAGTGTGGCGTTATGGAGGAAAAAAAACATTGGGTCGAATTTATCCCTCAATGTGATTATATATTATTGCTTGAGAATAGTAGGGACAAGGTTTTTTATTTCTATTTTAATCGATACGATAGGTGGCGGATCCACGCGAATAGGTCCCGGAGCGCAAGCAGTTCCAAAATGAGAGGTCACCAGAGCTAGCCAAAATTAAACACAGCTATTACTATGGAGTAATGTAGTGTATGTAGTGCGTTGTAATCCCACAGAATAAACACCGTCGGTGTATAGATTATGCAATTCTGCCTGCCAGTGAGTACAATACCGCGGGAAAATGAAGGGTCATTCACAATTGAAAGGAAGTGCGTTAAGCACCGCGCAACCAAAACAGGAAGAGGATGATTTTATTTTCCTCTCCAGTTATCAGTAGCTATCTCCAGTAGTGGAAATGGCGGACAGATGAATAGCCTAAGCGATAATGGCAACTACCCAGCAAGAGAGAAAGAACCCCTTCGACGAAAGAGGCAAAGGATGCGAAGGGATCGGTGAGTGGGAAACAGGTGAAACGAGAGTGAACCTCGGACGGGCAATCACTCTATTCCAAACCGACATCCAGTTAACATTAATTTTACTAGATCAGTAACTCAACCTCCCTAGTCATTAATATAACCGGATATTTTAATCTGATTTACCACAGCACTGGGAACAGTATTTCTAATTCAATTTGGGATTCTTATGTTTTTTTTCTTCTTGTTTTGGACAGTAGCCATCCTTGCTAATGGAGCGATCCGGTTGTCTGCGACAGCCCCACAACCAATTGGTAACCCCAGGGGAGTTGACAAATTATCTAATGCAGGTTTGAGAAAAAAAACAATCCTGTATTTCTGTGGTGAAAGCGACAGTAGAGTAAATTACTCGAGGATTATTACCCATATTTTCAAGTGGGTGTGAACACTGCTGACTGTTTTGAGAACTCACCCAAACCAACATTTGATGCCCGGTGTCTATGTACAATCAATAAACCACAGGTGAGGAAACAGTAAAAAGTTGAATTATTTCGTTTGGAATTCATTCATTCCAGATGAACTGATTCAACTTTTTTTGTAATTTGATGCCAGGACTGTAGATGGCATTACTGGTAGACTTGCATATGTCCATGTAATGAGGTCGTGTTACTCCCACAGTCCACATATTGGTACATCTCTTGGGAAACTTGTTCCGCATGGCCAAAGTATGATGTTGTGACAGTCACTCTGCAAAAATAAATCAAGTTTAAGCAACACATCTTGAGTATGAAACCAGCCTTTTCTTGCATGGTACACTATTGTTTATAAGGATGGGGATGACTGCAGTCAGCTCAAACTGAAGACGTCACCCGTTTGAGTGGTGAAACGTTCTGAATGAATGTCTTATCCAGTTGAAATGATTCACCTGGATTATTGCGCATGCATCATGACAGGAAGGAGTAGTATGTTGGTCACAGTTTTGAGAAGTGGTTCAAAGAAGTGTTTCCTGGCCCAATCCTAAAGTACACCCTTGTTAAATGGACTTTTTCTTATCTAGTCTAATGACCATTCAAAGCACTTTACAATGAGTGCCTCACATTTACCGAGCTATGCTGCGAGATAAGAACCTACGCCTGACTCCCAGGCGTGTGCTCTACTCGCCTAGCCACAATGGCTAAAGTTAGGCCTGCTTGTATTGATTCAACCAATTATTATAATTAAGTTCTATAATACATGCATATACATTCTTTGTATATGTACCCATTATTGCTTTTGATACTTGATTCATTTTTATTATTGATTTTATGAATAGGGCGGCATGGCTCAGTGGGTAGAGTGGTCGCCTGGCGAATTGGAAGGTTGCAGGTTCGATCCCCAGTCCTGAAGAGAAGCGTGTCGAGGTGTCCTTGAGCAAGACACTGTTCCCCTAATTAGTCTGCCCTGTGATAGATTGGCGGAGCTATACAGGGTGTACTCCACCTTTCGCCCAATGAGAACAGAGATAGGCTCCAGTTCCCTCACGACCCGATTTTGGATAAGCGGTTGACGATGGATGGATGATTTTATGTTTTAATTTTATATTTATCTCATATCTTTCTATAATGTAGCCTCCCAGCCAAATAATTTCTCATGAGTGTACTTGTATAACTGGAGTGACAATGAACATCTTTAACCTTGAATAATATTGATTGAATAACTACAATCAGGCTTGCCTATTAAGAGTCATAATAAACCCTGCATCACAGGGGCTTTGCGAGGACTGGGTTTGGAAACATTGGTTATTGGTTCAAATTTACAGACTGCCTGGGAATATTAGCCAGAGCACTCTTTATGGATGCTAAATAATCCAGATAAGGAAATCACAAAAAAGGAACAGTTCAACTGGATGCAATGTTTATGGAATGAAATATTTCATCACTCATACAGGTAACATTTTCAGTCTAAGCTGACTTCAGGTATCAACTGAATTGTTTATGAGAGATAGGGATACTAGCCATCAGCTTAGACTGATGATGTCACTTTTTATGAGTGATGAAACATTTATTTCAACAAACATGTCCAGATGAACTTTTTGTGATCAGAGTAGGTAAACGAGATTTTCTCTCTCATCTTTAACGATGATGCCAATTTCCCATTAGCTAGATACCTAACCTTTGCATGCTCCAATCGAGCTGCACAATGGCCAACAAACACAGAATATATCTAGGGATTTGGAGGTTCCAAGGTGTAATTGGGTGTAACTTTGAATATGAAGTAGCAAGGAGCTGAAAAACAGCATCTGTGCCGAGTCAGCCTAGGATAATGTAATTTCAATAGCAATATCATGAGAGTTACAAAGCATAGAAAATGTTTGGAAAGGACACAAGTGAAAGCAGAATTGTTATAACAAGAAATATTTCTTAGTAAGCAGAAATAATACATATATCAAGCCATACTTACTGCATCATGACCACAATGTTGTGTACTTTTATGGACTGTAGGGTGCAGTAGTCACTGTAAAACAATTGGTGATTTTAAAAATTGAATTACTAAAATGTAGAAAGCGTGGCATTCGTTCTTATGATGTGTGAAACACTTACTACATATAACTCATCTCATCAGGAATGGTGGTGGGGACCATGTAGTCAATCTAGAGTACAAATAAAGAAAAAGGATAAAGAATAAGGATACCACGCTAGAAATTTGGACGTCGTTGCTAAATAGATCAAAGATAGACTTATGTCCAATCAATGTTAGTGTAGTGATCAGGGTTCCAGCATAGCTCAGTGGAGGGCATAACTCAGTGGGTAGAGCAGTTGTATGGCAATCGGAAGGGTTGATCTCCAACCTTGGAGAAGGCATGTTGAGGTGTCCTTGAGCAAGAAACTGAACCCCTAACTGTTCCCTGAGCTCCATATGGTGGCAGCTCACTGCTCCTATACAATAGGATGGGTTAAAATGTAGAGAATGCAGAGTATCCCAAATTTCCCCTTGTGGGACTGATAAGGGAATATTTTATTTATTTATTTTTGTATCCTGGAAAACTTGGAAATCCCAGAAATTTATTAATTAGTTGTCCAGTCATGGAGAACACCAGGAATTTTAAAAAAAAGTTTTTATAGCCTATCCAGGAAATAGTAATGACATCCTGGAAAATTATAAAGTTACAAAGTAATCTGAAATTAGATTTTCAAAATGTTTTCCTGAGCTTACATTGCACATTTTTAATCGCTGATCCCGTTTCAACAGTCATTGATACCCAGCTCTTTTTCAGCATTCCAGAATGCCACATGTATTTTAAAGACACATTTTTTTACAAAACATACAAAATAAAGCTTCGATCAAATCACTCTTTGTGAGAGATCAACACATCCATATATTTTAGCCTGTTAGCATGTTGTTGTTTTTTACTATACAAACCTACAATACAAAAATCTGATTTTATATCAAGGGATTATTAACAACTGCTTTTTCTCATGGTGATATTAAGATGACTTAACTTACTGTCAGAACTAAGTTGTCTTTTTTTTAAAATAAAATCTGCAGAATCTGCTCCCTACTGTCATCATCAGAATCAGAATAACTTTTATTGCCCAAGTGTGCCTATGTGCATGAGGAATTTGACTCTAGTTCACTGCAGCTTCTAACGCTTGCAGATATCGCTCACAAAAAACAAAAACACTTAAAAAGAACAACAAACAGGAAGTTGGAGGTAAGCATGTACGTACAACAGGTGTGTTACTACTGTACAGATTTTCTTTATGGTTAAATAAACAACTTATGCCCATATTTTACATCATATTGCGTATATACTATATTACCCATACATAATACCACAACTCCTCAATCCACCATGTCCATATTAAAGTCAAAATATTTATATCAGGTTATCTGGATATAGGTTTAAAATCAAACAGGAGTAATTTTCTACATTCATCTGAATGGGCTGAGGATGACATTCAGATGAATGTTGAAAAATAATTCTGTTTTGTTTAATACCCATGTCCAGATGACCTGATCGAACTATTTTGACTTTGTTGACTGTCTGGATTATTGAGCTTGAAATTATGTTTTTATCATGCCCATATGCGATGCTATATAATACCACTATATTACACTATATTATCTTATTTACACGATATATTCACCTACCGTCCACCTCAGAATTACATTCTATAAATGTTATAGAGTTCATATATTATACCCACAACTATAACAGCAATAATTAAAGGTAAATGCCAATGACTTTTTTTCTTCTAGTATCCTGCAGTCTGTATCTATCCTATTTTGTTGCTGCTCTGAATCAGACCTTGATGTAAATGCACAGGACGGGTTCAATGACTGTGGTTTAGAATTGGCTCAACAGCTCCTGTGGTTGATCAAACTTCCTCAATTGAAAAATACCTCCTGCTGGGCCGTTTTTAGGACGGAGTTGTTGGTCTTCTACTTCAGCTCTTAGAAAACGGTAGTTGCAAGATACTTGAAGGTCCATGGTTGACATAGGGCTGTTGGATATTGTGTGTGTGCGTGTGGTTGGGGAGGGGCAGTGCAGGGGGGTTGTCTCCTGAAGTCTATTGTTATCTCCACAGTCTTGAGTATGTTTAGCTTCATGTTATTCTGACTATACCAGAGCACCAGTTACTCAAACTCCCACTGATATGCAGACTAATTGCCATCCTGGATGAATCCAATAAGTCCCATTTAGAGAATATTCTAGTGGACCGGCATGTCCACCTGCCGAACCCCATTTATCAGTCGTAGTGACAAGGAAATTTTAAATCTTCTATTACAAACCAATTTGCCTCTCTTCTGTGGATGTGACAACATACGTCTCTGTCCTTCACATGCCTGCTCACCAAAACTTTACTCAAATAGTTAATGTTAGGTCTTTTAGTATCCTCAATAATCCAGCAAGAGAAATCACAAAAAAAGGTGAATATGAAAAATTACAAAGCTGGGGAGGGGGGAAAAATCTGAAAAATCTAAGAATTTCTAAGATTAAAGCTGTAAAGTTACAAGAGATTAAACTCAATTTCTCTTAGATTATTACGCCCTAAATATGCAAGAAAAAAGTAGAAATTCCCTGAGATTGTGGGTAATTTCAGAGTTCAACTCGATTTTGTTAAGGATTAAAAAGGCAAGATATTGCAAAAGTGTGGGATAGTTATTGAATGAGCTTGTGGGGAGCTTCAGTCTTGAGCATACCAAATATGGGTGAAAGCCCCCTCCATAAGATGGATATGAATCAACAGAAGTACTTTCCGGGAAACCAGGTTGGGACAAAAACATGTTATATAAGACTGCACATATGATCAATCTCTAATGTCATGATCAGAAATAAAGAAATGTTATTGGGCCCCTAAGATCTGAGAGGGCTAAAAAAAAATCTTAAAAAGCTGGACACGGGGATTTCTGGAACTCTCAGCACCTGTTCTGATTTTCCTCCCTGATCTGAACTTACACAATAAACCTGCTTCACAGACACATAGTGGCCAGCCTCATTTTTGACTCCAAGAGCGTAATTTTTATCCACAACAAGATTAAAGTCAGATATATTAGTAAAAATCTCGGAAAAATATTGAGGGTTATGGTTTCTGGTTTGTCAGGGAACCACATCGCTTCACTTTGCAAGGTTGGATCAATCTCAATTCACCACAGACTGCCGCTTGCCATGTATTATGCTAACAATAAGGAACTACTCATGATGTTATCCCATATTATCATAGCTCATTGGGTAGAGCGGTCGTCTGGCAATCAGAGGGTTCAATACCCCGTCCTGGAGAAAGTATGTCGAGGTGTCCTTGAACAAGACACTGAGCCCCTAACTGCTCCCTGAGCACCATATGGTGGCTGTTCATTGCTCCTATACAATAGGATGGGTTAGAGGGCAGAGAATTCCAAATTTCCCCTTGTGGGACTGAGGAGGGAATCTTTATTTATTTATCTTATTTTATTTAAGCAGCCAGACTTTGAGGAGACATTGAAACAAATAGTGCCTATTCAGAAGAAAACATACTGATTTGGATGAGGTGATGGCTTATATGCATCAGGAACTACAATGCAATGGACAGATTCAATTATATTAGTTGTTAAATCTACTGGCAATTCAAATAGGACTTGTACAGCAGGATGGATACAGCAGCATATTAGAGCCATGAAGATGAGTATTGGGCCAATTGGAAAGTACATTTTGTTGAGGTCATTCACTGCTGGTATAATACACAGCAAGTGGCGGCATCTATGATATGATTAGTTTGATCTAACCTAACCACTGGCGTGCTGTGGTGCAACCCACCTCCTGGCTATCGGCTCACCTATCGGCAATCTCAAGTAGCTAGGATTGGGTGATATGAAAATAAAAGCAATCACCCAACCCTACTGTGAGACTCAGCAAACATGTATATAAGTGACTAAATATGTCATTGAAAACCCTGGAAAATAACTTCCTTTTAAGAGTGGGAATCCTGTGTGGTCTCTTAAAACAACATATTCAGTAGTTAGGCAATGATACCAATTCTTTAGTGACTGGCAAAAACCTCTCAGTGTTGTGACCATTGTTGAAACAATGACCCATTACTGGACATTTCAGTAAACTGAAGTCCATTCACAATGGCATGGGATTGAGAGCTGAATGGTTTTTAGCTTGTATACTTTGTAAGCTATTTTTCATAAAGCCTTAAAAGGGCATTTTGTATTGTAAATATTATCAACAATAAATGTGTAATATATCAAAGCTATACCAATTTGGTGTGTGTGTGTGTGTGTGTGTCTGTGTGTGCATTAATACATATGAGGGAGTGCCAAGACTCACCTGCTTTAAGTCCAGCGGTATGATAACTGTGATGTTGTTGATCTTGGTCTTTCCTATCACTGTCTTGGAGAACTGAACTTGTGCTGTGATGTTGGTCACTGATATAGCATAGTAGTTGTTGTTTGTGATGTTCAGAGTATTCTAGTAAATAGGGAGGTAATAAATAAACAAGAGACAATGTTTAAGATTCTTGTTGGAGAGTCCTTGATTGGAAAATCCATACTGAAGAGTACTTGAAAGCAATACATTTCTGGCCAAGCTGCAAACCAGTAACTCGTCATTTAAAATGGTGAAGACCATAGCCTCAATGGAGACTTTAATCATGGACAACCTTAACTTAAAGGGGGAAAAGTCATCTTTGACCCATGAAGTCGATGACTACTACATATGTCAGCTAACTTAGGAACTTTTTGTGAAGGTTAGGACTAAGCTGCTACCAATTTTTGTAAAAACAAATTCAACAACTCTCACAATAAATGACATTTAAATGTTTTTTTTCAGCATTTCAATGTTGTATTTTCGTTTACAATTTCTAGGTGTTACTTTTGGTTAAAGTGAACACTTGGTGTGTAAAAATAGGGTCCTTTGGCTCTTAAAAATGCCAAGATTAAACCACAGGACGGTTTTAGAAATACATTTCACTCAAAAGTAATGTTCTATATTCTATCATTTTATTTAAAAAAACACAAATATATAATTTTCTAGGAACACAGTCTTACAGTTATATTGAGGTAGACAATCCGTCTATCGTTGTCGTAGGAGACGTAGGCAGACTTGACTCCCACATAGGAAACCTCAATGGAACGAGGGAATAGGAAGAAAACAGCCAATCCAGACAGCAGTAGGCAAAGCACTACAGATATTGTAACATACAGCTTCCTGTGGGATAAGAGAGGGAGAGAAGTTAGATACTGAAACCCTATTGCCAAACTAAACTGATACATGGGGGGCATTACAGTAGGGCAATGAATGCATTTTATCTTGAAGTCCCTGTCAATGGCTTGATTACATAAACGTACGTTCTGCTTGGTCTGAGCCTCTGGTCACTGTATGGAATCAGAGCTACAAGCTGATTTTCTTGACCTGGTAAAGTAAAACATGATGAAGGTAGTAACAAGTCACAGGTATCAGCATATGGGATAACCACCAATGCTCTGCAAATCTGACATCTGTTATAATTTGGTTAAGTTGTCAAAATCGTTGAGTCAATATCTTGAAAATATATTTTTGGTTTAGCTGTGTTTACAACCGTTTTGGATATTATTGTTAGTGATTTAAAAAAATAAATTACCACGTGGGATCCTCCCAGTGCCCTGGCATGTGGGACATGTGACACTGTCCCTGCCGGTGAATTCCACATATGGGAATTGAGATACATCTCCATTTTTTCCATCCTCTTCATTCTGTGTATCTTTGTATTCAGCATTACTTGTTAGTGCATCCTGACTCTCGTCTTTGTGTTTCCCCAAGTGAGAATGGGATTTACCCATTGCTGGAACTGACTGTGAACAAATAGAGGAAGAAAAACGTGTGTGCCTCTTGCTGGTTAGGTGTCGCTAGACGTGTTGACTTAACCATGAGCCACATATTCATTTGAATGGGCAACTATGTCTAGACAGGCACCATGAAACCTCCCATAGGGACACATGTTATGTCACATTTAGTTTCCTCAGCATACGGACATAACCTGTTGTAAACATGTTTAACAAACATCTTAACCGTTTTATCTCTCTTTATCAAGTTTAGAATGTCACCATGTTTTAGAAGCAAAGTGGCATTCAAAAATGTGAACTGAAACGAAGGCGTGGGCTTTTGGTATGCCAGATATGTTGTTGCTGCTTGTTTGTACAACAGTGTAGATAATTTAAGATTAGTTACAACAACAATTTATTTTCAAAACCGTGTAGATAATCTTAAATTAAGAACAAGAACGTCGTTGTTGATCAATTTCTGAATGAAAATTGAAATGTAATAAAGATTAAGTGCATACGTGCTCCCACGACCCCAAGAATTAGATGGGGCTATATATAATTTTGGGCATAAACCCTTTGGACTAACAGGATAATGCAGATGAATGGTCAACTTGACTACGGAACGCCTGGGCCACCTACGATTGTCTGTCTGCTTTCATGTGGTTCGTTTTAGTCGGGCATTAGCGATACATTACGTAAGTAGAAGACGTTTTAAGTCTCGTGTTATTTGAATAACCCATTCACTCTTTTAAGCCTCGTTTGCTGAAATAGAAACTGCTGGTACGCGGTGTCAACCGCAGTTAAAGAGGCTTCCCAAACGGCGACGAAACGTCCATTGTGCGACTCTGGTCGCCATGCTGCGTTGCAAATGCGGTTACAATAAGCACACCGTGTACCAACCAGAAGTAACACTTCATGTCAACAGCCAAACCCGGTTCAACATCTTATCATGTATATTTTGAAGCAAAACTGTCCTCTCATAGCCGTCGTATACGTTAAATGTTCTTAGACGACGATAGACATCAACATCACGCTATGTGTGTGTGTGTGTGTGTGTGCACAGGCGATTACCAGTGTCCTGTGATAGCATTTTAAACCCTACTGGATTTAAACAATATAGGTGATGGGACGCTATTTATCTCACAACACCTTACCTTTTTCTCCCCTATATTCAGGTAATCAAACGATCAGTGCCATTCGCTGGAAGCGGCGATGTTTACGATGCTGGACCAGCGACAGTGACATGGAGGAAAACGCCCCCTGCCTCTCCTCATTGGTCAGACGCAGAGCGGACACAGGCAGAGTAAAACCACGTGATACTGGTTCACATCAGGGGGCTTGCCCCTACGATGCAGGCCGCTGCATTATTGTGAGTTTTCCGCTGCTTTCATTTAATCCATGAGGAAAGCATAACCGAATAATAAAGATCAATCAATTAATAGAGCAAGAACGTTAAAAAAAGCTTCCAGGAATGCTAACACTTGAAACAAAACTTCCAAGTTAGCCAGGTTTAATGACGAACAGCACCATCATGTATTTTATTTAGATCATTTTCTGTTTACCATATAGGCGTATTTCAACGTTTGCATTAAATAAGATGAGCAATTCCCTGCCTCGGGTGTCCAAGGCAAGTCACGCAATTGCAAACGAATAAAGAAAAAAAGTTTTGTGTGCAAACAAAAAGAAACAGACACCACACTACAAGCAACAGAGATCGACAATATCACATCAGTAAATGACATTTGGGCATGTTAACATAGCAGCAGAGATTTCTATATAACTTCGGCATTGCATTTCAAACTATGTCCTAGGTAATATACGCCCCCCCTAAGTTAACATACTTTACCCCCCCCCACCTCATCTTGAAAAATGTAAAATGCAATATCTTGGATGCAAGTTGTGACTGGAGGCTCCTGGAATTCAGAAATATTTCAAATGAATCCCCAGTTTTGCCAGGTTTGACCACAAACAACACCGTTGTGTGCTTTAATTAGATCTAGTTTTCCACAATATTCCACTTTTGCTCAAATAAGATTAGCTCCTATCTGTTTCACGTGGCTCTCCGTATTCATAGATGGTGAAGGAATTGATGTAGAAAGAGTTACTTCAATGGAATGTGAGATGTCTTTGTGCTTTTTTTTAAATGTAAAAGTTCCACTACCAAAATTATTACTTGAGAATCAAACAACATTTTTCTGAAGCTAATACCTGGATTATTGTTCACTGTACAATGTTATATAGTGTCATAATTGACCATTCGGGGGCAGTGTGGTAACGTTCGGATATTTGTCATTCATCTGTACAGAGGTTGTTGGGTTTTCGTCGACAACACTTGTTGCGGTTTCAGTGTAAAAAAAAAAACTACTCAAACTACTGAGTACACAAAAAAAGCTGAATTGGTTCAACTAGATAAGATATTTCTGCAGAATTTTATCATTTATTGGATTCAGAAATTTATCATTTATTGGCTTCTGAATAAACTTATCCAGCTGAACCAATTCACTTTTTTTGTGATTCCCTTACCTAGATTATTGAGCATACATAGAGTGAGGATAGATTCTGTTTAGTATCTTCAGAGATTGACAGTTATCACTCTGAATGATGTATAACTTTGAAAAACAAGGTGAAAGATTTGTACCTGAAAATGTCTAACAAGCTCTGGCTGTGTTTTAAACAGGCCACATAAAAAATATCCATGAACATTTGTTTGACTCTATTTGGAGAGCCAGGTGAATGGAATTAACACATCATATAACTCAAATAAGATCCATCCATCCATTGTCAACTGCTTATCCGAAATCGGGTCGCGGGGGAACTGGAGCCTATCTCCGTTCTCATTGTCGCCAGTTTATCACAGGGCAGAGCAGTTAGGGGAACAGTGTCTTGCTCAAGGACACCTCGACACGCTTCTCAGCAGGATCGGGGATCGAACCCGCAACCTTCCGATCACCAGGTGACCGCTCTACCCACTGAGCCATGCCGCCCCACAACTCAAATAAGATGAAATACAAAATTATCTTTCTAAAACTATCCTGTTACTTTCCATGTATTTGATGATCCTCATAAATGAATAAATGTGTACGAGAGAGTATCAACTTGTGTTCGACCCAACAGGTCAAAATAAATGCTAGAAATTGTAGAAATAATTATTTGAATCAGGTTGACTGAGACATTGACCTCTTTTGCATCACCAAGATTTTATTTTTTGACTTTAGTTCTGAATAATTATTAGATTGAAGTTGACTGTGATTCAGGTTTGATATCTGTTATATACATGGTAATGAAAACAGATAAAACAGTAAGTAAATACGACTCCGACATAGTCACCTAAAAAGCCTTGTTAACTAAATGAAATAATACATAGTTTATAATCTTACATAACCAAAGTACTTTCCCTTCACTTAACCAAGAGGCCCAGATGACCAAGATGGGGACACTAGTGAATACTTTATCTAACCTAAACCCTATACCCATATGAGGCTTAGCTAATTATGCCCCACTAACTATGGACCGGCCATGGTTGGAAACTGCACAGCCAGTATTCAAACACCCAACTGCATGACACACAGATGCACTGAACATAGGTGCCTTAACCCCCTATGCCACCGCAGGCCCCAATGAAAATAATCTTCCTTGGCCTTGAAGTGGTGTGACATCACAGAT